>JASDQU010099880.1:253470-270713 GCA_032191745.1 Picea mariana | reverse complement strand
ATAATATATATATAATTAATTCATAATATAATCTTTTTTACACATTCTTTAAAAAAAAATAAAAAAATAAAAAAATAAAAAATTATTATTTTTAGCAAGTAGAGCAACGAAAGACAGCACAATCAGTCAAAATTTCTGGCAAATATTCACCCCCAAGTACTAGGAAAATGGTAGAATTAAAAAATCAAATTGAAAAAATAAACCAAGAATGCAAAAACGCCCGACAGTGACTTGAAAAAGCATTACAAAAAACTAATGACGAATTGCGAGAAGAAATAAAGGTCAATAATAAAGCACTCAAACAAGAACTGACCCAAAATTTAAAAGAAGAGATTTCAAAAGAAGTTGTAAGTGAATTACGAAGAGGCAGAGAAATTCTAAAACAAGATCTTAAAAACGACATTTTTCAAGAAATTGGGATTAACTTACAACAAGGCTGGGAAAACTTTAAAAAAGAAATAATAGAAGAATTACAACAAAGTCTGGGTCTAATAACACAACTACAACAAACAAAGCATGATGAGCTCTTAAAGTTAATAAAAGATGAAGGCCACCAACAAGTTCCCCAATCACAATCAAATGATTTAAGCACTTCTAACACATCCCCACCTCCACTGCCACCACCTCCCTACAATGCAAATCATCAAACCACATCACAATATCAACATCTAATGATTTATCCGCCCAAAGCCAAAATTGAACTATCAAAATACAATGGCAGTGATAACCAATGCATGGCTTGGTTTAACAAAACTGAAGAATATTTCCAAATATATAATATTATAATTGATGAAGAAAAAGTAAAATATGCATCCATGTTCCTCGAAGGCACAACATACAATTGGTACATATGGTGGAAAGGAAGAATCCAATCATACACTTGGAACTCCTTTAAAAATGATTTTTTTAAAAGATTCCAGGGCATCTCAGAGCAAGAATTCTTTTCCAAACTCACCAGGCTACACCAAAAAGGCAACGTAGATGAATTTACACATCAATGGGAATCCCTGGCCACCAAAGTATTCAGATTATCTGATGATCAATTACTCCAAGCTTACGTAGGTGGTCTCAAACCACATATCCAAGACGAGTTAAAATTACATGAGGTCACTAATGTTGAAATAGCAAGACGCAAGGAAAAAGTAGCAGAAGAAAAGCTAGAAGGACAATCAAGATTCAACAAGTTTTATTCAAGAAGAAACATAAACCAGAACACAAACACAGAAATTGACAAATATATACCACCCAACTTATGAGAAGATAGAAGAAGTCGGGATTACAAAAGAATAAGAGAAGGTAAATGTAAATACTATGGTGAAAAATGGGACCCAAGACACAGATGTCGCATAGAAGATAAGTCAAAAAAATTATACACTTGCCAAGCAGAAAACATTGAGGAATCAGACACAGAAGAATCAGTTACAGAATAAATGGGAAATAATCAAAATGACATTTCAGATCTCTTAGATAATGACACACCAAGAATATCATTAGCATCCATCACAGGCATCAACCAACCACAAACTTTAAAATTAAAAGGACACATAAAAAAAGATAACGTCACAGTATTAATCGACACAGGAAGTACCCACAATTTTATCGACATCAATGTCGCAAGGAACCTTAAATTGTTTGTATATTCAGTACCAGATATGAAAGTGATGGTCGCAAATGGTAAGAAAATTGAAAATGTAGGAAAATTCCATAAGGTGAAACTCCAAATTCGAGATTTCAATATGGAATCCGAATTTTACACCGTACCCCTGGGAGGAGTAGACGTAGTTTTAGGAGTCCAATGGTTGCAAACCTTAGGCACCTACTCAATCAATCACCAAGAGCATTTTATCAAATTCAAATGGGAGGGGAAGACTTATAAATTATATGGTTTTCAACCCCCCCAAACACAAGTTGTATCATCTCAACAGATGGAAAAAATGATTCGGAAAGGAGCAACTACCTATTTTATCCAATGCCACCACATGGGAATACAAGAACCAAAACAAGACTCCAAAAATTCAGAAATCCAAGACCTAATTCAAACATACAAGAAGGTGTTTCAAAACCTTCCCATGGACTTACCTCCACAAAGAAGAATTGAACACTTAATTGAAATTAAACCAGGGTCAAGCCTAGTCAAGATTAGACCATACAGATACCCCCATCATCATAAAATAGAAATAGAAAGATTAGTTCAAGACTTGTTAAAATGTGGGATTATCACAAAAAGTAGAAGCCCATATTCAGTCCCAGTTGTACTAGTACAAAAGAAAGATGGTTCTTTCAGGTTATGCATAGATTATTGTGGGCTTAATAAGATAACAATTAAAAATAAATTTCACATTCCCTTCATCGACGAAATGTTGGATGAACTTCATGGAGCCAAAATTTTTTCAAAACTCGATTTGAGATCAGGATACTACCCGATTAGGGTAAGACTAGAAGATGTACCCAAGACCGCTTTCCAAACCCATGAAGGACACTACGAATTCAAGGTAATGCCCCTTGGGCTAACTAATGCCCCAACCACCTTCCAAGCAACTATGAATGAGCTATTTCACCCACACCTAAGAAAATATGTTTTAGTCTTCTTTGATGACATTTTAGTGTACAACAAAACATGGAAGGAACGCATAAATCATTTAGGACAAGTATTATCTATTTTAGAAAAAAATCAATTCTACACAAAAATGTCAAAATGCACCTTCGACAAGGAGGAATTAGAATACCTCGGTCACATTATTTCCAAAAACGGAGTTAAGATAGACCCAAACAAAATCAAAGCAATTACAGAATGGCCCCGACCAAAAAGTATATCTAAATTAAGAGGTTTTTAGGCTTGGCAGGATACTACCGACAATTTGTCAAAAACTATGCTCACTTAACTGCCCCCCTAACAAATCTCCTAAAGAAGAACTCCTTCTATTGGAATGAAGAATCTGAAAAATGTTTTATAAATTTAAAAGAAATTATGTCCACAACCCTCGTGTTAGCTACCCCTGATTTCTCCAAACCCTTCATAATTGAATGTGATGCTTTAGGTTTTGGGATCAGAGCAGTCATGATGCAAGATGGACACCCAATAGCATTTGAAAGTAGGAAACTAAACAAAAAAGAAGGCTTACAATCCACATATAATAAATAAATGCTGGCAATCATGCATACATTAACCAAATGGCGACAATACCTCTTAGGAAGCAAATTCTTGGTACGTACAGATCATAATAGCCTACAATATTTGTTACAAAAAAAAACATTAATCACTGAACAACAAAAGTGGATAGAAAAAATTGCCACATTTTATATGGAGATACTACATAAGAGAGGAAAAGATAACATAGTGGTTGATGCTCTTTCACGAAAAGACGAAGAAGCACAAGTCTTTGCAGTATCAATCACAATTCCGGAATGGCTGAACAAAATCTGAAGTGAATATGCCAAAAACAGAGAGACATGCTCCGTAATCATTGATTTAACCCAATACCCCAAGTTCGAATGGAAGAACGACATCTTATGGTATAAAGGAAGAATTTATTTGAACAATAACTCAAAATTTAAAATCAAGGTACTCCAAGAAGCTCATGATTGTCCAGCCACAGGCCATGTTGGATTTTTCAAAACATATTATAATGCTCATCAATCATTCTTTTTGAAAGGGATGAGCACCGACATTCAAAAGTATGTAGCAGAACATGATCTTTGCCAAAGAAACAAAACTGAAAATATATCAACACCAGGAGTACTCCATCCGTTACATGTTCCTAACCAAAAACGGGAAGAAATCTCAATGGATTTTATTGAAGGATTACCAGTATCAGAAGGAAAAGACAAAATCTTAGTGATAGTAGACAAACTAACCAAGTATGCACATTTTATGGGAGTAAGAAAAACAGACTCCGCAAAGCAAACAACTGAAGTCTTCTGTAAAAAACATTTATAAATTACATGGTTTTCCCAAAGTGATTGTCAGTGATAGAGACGCCAAATTTAAAGGAAACTTTTGGAGAGAGTTTTGCAAACAAATCAGGACGTCTCTTAATATGAGCTTATCTTATCATCCACAAATAGAAATTGTCAACAAGTGCTTAGAAACTTACCTTCGTTGCTTTGTCACCGATAAGAAAAATAAATGGCTTCAATGGTTGCACTTCGCCAAATTGAGGTATAACTCCACATATCACACATCAGATAAAATGACACCATTTCAAGCTCTTTATGGATATCCACCACCATAATGGAAAGAGTTAGCCACAAATAAAACAAAAGTCACATCAGTAAAAGAGCTTTTAGATGAAAGTAAAAAAGTCATGCAAATTCTCAAGGAAAACTTGGTTATAGCAAGAAATAGAATGAAGAAACAAGTTGATCAACACCGAACAGAAAGAGAAATTGAAGTTGGAGAATGGGTATTTGTGAGACTTCAACCATACAAACAATTATCACTTAAACAATAAGGAAAGAAAAAGTTAGCCCCGAAATATTATGGACTGTATCAAATTAATAGAAAAATCAGTCACGTTGCGTATGGATTGGACTTACAAGATAAAATTCGTATCCACAACGTTTTTCATGTATCATGTCTAAAAAAAGTTGTTGGACAATGCAAAAAGGTGCAAACTTTACTTCCCCTGTTGGACAAAGAAGGCAGAATAATTTTAGAACCAGAAGCCATTATTGCCTCTAGAGAAAAGAAGTTACGATCTCACATAATCAAAGAATATCTTTATCAAATGGGAAAACCTTCTAAAGGAAGATGCAACATGAGAATCAGAACATTTTCGTCAGTTACACCCGTCGTTACCAATGGTTTGAGGACAAAGCATTTTTAAGAGGAAGGCAATGTTATGAACATAAAATACATATAAATAGATGTTCATAACATAATAATTAATTAGTAAATAGTTAGTAAATAGTAATTATTAATAATGAAAGGACATGTTCTCAAAAGACATGTCTAGTGGTGAAAGGGCACCCCTGTGTGGGTATATAAACAAGCCCTCATTCTCAATTGTAATCATCATATTTTTATCAATTATTTATAAATTATATATTACTATACAATTGCATGCCTGGTTATTTATTACATTACCTCACCCTACGTCACTCCCACTCATTTCTCCCCCTCCCTAACTACCCTTCTTATTACCTCACCCTATGTCACTCCCCCTCACCTCACTGCCTACATTTTCCCCTCACCTCACCCTACGTCACTCCCCCTCACCCCGCTCCCTACATTCACCCCTCCCCTTTTCCACCACCTACATTTCTACCCTCCCCCTACACTACCCTTTCACCCTTTCCTACACTTTTGTGCCTCCCACACTTATCCCTTTTTCATAAAATATTATTATTGTTATATTATTCACCTTTAACTTTTCACATTTTATATATTATTTTATTTTATTCACATGTAACATTATGCCATGTGCCCAAATTTCCTTGGATGACATGGAAATCAGTTTAAGCCTATGGAGGAGTGCCACATGGAATCCAATAAGAGCCTTACACATGACAACTAATTAATGGAGAGCATGATATTCATACAAGGGCTAAGATTTTCCCATTAATTTTGATCAACGATAGCTGAGCGTTGATCTTGCGGAGGCCATAACTTGAGCTTCGAGTGTTAGAATCACGCAAAATGTATACCATTGGAAATTTATTTTGACGTAGAAGATGATGGTAGATATTTAAAGGGATGAAGGTTGCTCCATATTTCCCAGGAATTAAACTATCAGTCAGCTTCATGAGTTCATTTCTTGAGATCTAGGTGATAGATTTGTGAAAAAATTATATCATTGGAAAGATAATAAGATGATTATCACATCGGAGGTGGTTTCCATGGGTAATAATTTTGTTTTAACTTCCATAAAATTAAAATACAATTGTCCTCTTTTAATGGAAAATTAATTAAATTTTGAAAAATAAAAGTTTATTTAAAAAAAAATTATTAAAAAAGGGAAAAGGACCCATTTGAAATATTCGAATATTAATGATGTAAATTTGTAAATGAGGACTTAATAAATAATTAATTAAATATATTGTTTCAAAAAGAAACTTGTGCGAGAATTTCAAGAGAGAAAAAAACCCTAACTACTCAAGTAGTTAGAAAATCTCATCTTAAAAAGAGAAAAAGGGCTTCATCAAAGGTTCCAAGAATCAGAATTGTCAGTGGGGTAGGGTATAAGATAAGAGAAATAATAAGTAACAACCATTAATTCACATCCAAGCTTCTTATCAAAGGAAATAAATCTCCATCTTCTCCACTCTTTTTCTTCTTCTACACCATTTCTCATAGCTTTATGCTTGAATCTCTGAGTTAGGCACAAGGCTGAGTTCTTGAGTGTTCTTCTTGTATTGTTCTACATAATTTTCTTGTATGATCATGGATTATTTACAACCATATACATGACTTTCAAATATTTTGTAATGAAGAACATTTTTCATGAATAAACTCCATAAAAAATTCCTTTGGGGTTGATCTTGACTGTATCTTGTAACTTTGAGTTTTAAGTATGAGATATTTGAGGTTGACCTATCAAATTCTTTTTTGATCTTGATAAAAATACTCTTTTTAAAATTCTTTGACATGATCAAATTATTCTCTCATGTTTCTTGTGAAGAAGATATATATGCATTTATATATGATTAAGAAGATTGTGTGTGATGCTGATCACAATTTAATTCTCATGTTGAATCCCTCCTTCAATATTTTCTTATTGTAAACATAATTTTTGTTGCACATTAAGATTGTATTCATTTTATTGAAGAACAATTTTATTTCATAATATCAAGCAATAAAGATTTAGGGTTTGTTTCCTAGCACTCTCCTAATCCAAGATATTCAAGATATATCTTTTAGCCAAAGAGGAGTACCACCCCTTTAAAAATGCAGGAGGATTCATATTCTCGTGAGGTTTTCATTTCGATTTTGATGGATTCAACCGTCAACAAGTACATTGGTACAAAAGAATAGATTGCAAACATATTCACAAAACCTCTTCATAGGGAGACCCTTGAGTATCTTCGACAAAAATTGTGAGTAATTTATACTCCAAATTGATTTCCATAATCTTATACAAGAACAAAAAAGAGAATATTTTCAAGGGGAGCTACCATTTTCCATTGATGTCAAAGGGGGAGAGAAAAACAATAAAACTAGAAGCATGAAGATAGGTAGAGTCAACATGAATAAAAGAGGAAAATGCAATCATTGGGATTAGAGCATGAAAACAGGGGGAGCATGGTTTTTTTACTAAGTTTCCATCAATAACAAAGGGGGAGATTGTTGGAAAATTGGTTGTCATCGATGTCAACTCTAGAAAAATACCTAAAGCAAATCCCATAAACCCATAAAATCCATGATGATGTGTCCACTTGAAGAATCCTTGAAATAAGTGTATATAAATCCAAAGTGGTCCCCTTATGGCATATATTTTAAGCATGAACCTCATGGGATGAGATAACATTTGGTTGTTTCCACATGCCCACTTTGAGTTCTACACAAATGAAGGCTTGAAGAAGCTCTAAAACCAAGTGAAGAAGTCCCTAAAGCAAGTGAAGAAGCCCCTAAATCCAAGAGAAGAGGCCCCTTGTTATCGAACAAATCAGTAAGTGCGGACACAAAAAGATCTCCCTAGTTTCACCCCAAAACTAGAACAAAACAAGACAGAATATAAGACTTTCCCTAAGTTTTAATTATCAAGCATATTAACTAACAACAACTAAATGACATACCTTTTAAATGTCGTTTGTCCTCGCTAGTGTCATCCTTTCTCTATTCCAAGGATTATGGGATGTTGAACCTGTAAAAAGACATAAGACAACGAAGTGAAAACAACAATGTATACTTAAAAAAACCTATGTATGTGATCAAGGAGTCATACAATAAAATAAGAACAATTTTATGGGAAAGAAATATATTACTGTATTGGAAATATGAAAAGGAGAATACAATGGATGCCTTGATGTTGTAAGGTCCTTTCCAACAGTTCCTTGCTTCTCACACACTTCTGCTCCATGGATTCTGAGCCTGTATATCTAAAAGCTACTTATGATCCCACCTTGACAAAGTGAAACTCAAAGCCACCATAGGCCCAAACTCTTGGCTAGACTAATATCTCATTAGTTGAATCTTTGTAACTAATGCCGAAGTTCCAAAAATTCTCTAACCATTCAAAAGCTCACACCAAAAATCTAACTTTTACCATGAGAACTCCCCTCCTTTTATAAGTTGAAAAGGATAGGGTGAGGAGGCTATGATCATCCCATGAGATCAGAGATACGAATCAGATCCAAACCGATCGGAGGCCACCTCACGCTCGAAGCTTCTATTCTAGAAGCATCGAGAAATTTCTCTTTTTCCTTCGTACGAAAAATCATCGCACCCTTAACACTAAGCAATGTGTGACAATGTTGCAGGATACTGTGGTGCAAACTACGTCGATCCTAGATCATCGCACCCTTAACAATGAGCAAGGTGCGAAAATCTCTCTTTATAAGATTTTTATAAGGGAAAAGATAATTTCCATCTTTCTGGGAAAATGTGTCTTCATTCTTCTTCAGGGATTAAGGAAATTAATCCTTCTAAAGACAAAGGATAGGTGTACATCATTAACAGTCATAAGGGTGACAAAAATAATGTGTAACAGTAAGCCCCCCAAAGTGTGAAGTTAGAAAAGAGTGATAGCTGAAATAGTTTTTCGAGTGTGTGTTGGGAACAAGGAACACGTCGGTCGAAAACCGTCCAACAAACAAGAAAATACAATACAATAATATATCATCACTGAGGTAGGCATTCCCATATTCATAATACAAATGAATCAAAGCATAAATGTCGACATGCAAAGATCCATGTCAAGTAAGATAGGTCATGTCCACCAAACATACATTGTGGATCCATGCCAATATGACTCAAATTTGAACATAGCCACCAAAAATACATTGTGGATCTATGTCTTAAAGACTCAAATTTGAACATAGCCATGAGACATACACTATGTATCTATGCAACAGTACAATATGAATATACTCTAACACAACCTGAATTTGTCAGAAAAGATTCAGGGTCTTCATCTCCACCACTCTATAGTACGAATCTAACCATGTGAACACATGTGCTAAAGTTGAACATGGTAGAAACTACTTGATTACTGGTCATTAATGAATACCATTAACAAGAGCAAATGAAATCACCATTAACGTCAATCACCCCCAAGGTATTCTAGTATAATCCAACGAATGTGAATTAATGAGCTGAAGTCAAACACTCGATGGGATTTTCCAATCAGGGGCCAATTATATGAATCCACTATCGAAAATGAGGAAACCTTCCATTGAGGCATGTAGGCTCCAAGTTACTAACTGATTTCTAAGTCAAATTCCTAGATAATGAGTTGAATTCGACAAGAAAATACTCGTCATAGGAGGTCCTTAATGTATCCCCCATCAATGACACGAAACATGTAACATATTTGAATTAGATCATAGTATAAAGTGATTCAGGACTAACTCATGGAAGGCTGACATGGTAAGATTTTGAGGACTACAGATGGATGACTCGATAGCAGGCTTGTTTAGGTTGAATTTCTCTTGAAAAAATGAACAACACGACAATTTACTTAGTAGCATTGACTCAAGGAGGACCAATATACATACCAAATTGTAATCTTATAAAGGAGTATGATCAAGAGACAAGTGGATTTTCCAACTTAGACAGAAAGAATGTGAAAGGTTGTCATGTTCAAAAGCTACTCACTTCCATAGAATACAGGTTTAGACACATTTCTTTCCCAATTTTCCCCCACCATTGTTGGCAAGTACCTCTTTATTTTTACACAAGCTTGAGGAGGATAACATATGCTTGAACTATAATCTTATCCTTTTGATTAGTCCCTCGGAGTATGTTTAACGAACCCTAGGAAGGAGTGTTTCAGTCCCATATGGGCCTTTCGATGTTTGTTTTACGAGTCCAAAGAAAACAAACTCAATGGTCTTTTCATATTTATGGAGTTTGAAAAGAACTTAAAGAGGAATCCATAGATTTTTCTAATCATGCTTGATTAGAGTGTTCATTTTTTGTAAAGTATTCTGATGAGACCAAAAAAGAGATAAACTACCACTCAATAGACATTTTCTTCAAATTCTTTAACGAGCGTGAAAATAACAAGATCGCTCGACAATCTTTTCATGTTTAGAGATTTTGAAAAGAGATTAAAGGGAACTCCAGAGGTTTCCTTTTTTGTATAACCTTTACGAGCCCGAAAAATTGATTAAAGTTTACTCGGTTACATTCTCATTGATTTACGAGCATGCAAAAGAACAAAGACTAAGCTCAGGATTGTTTTCATTTTTGCGCAAGCTTAAACAAAACAAAACTATGCTTGGGATAGATTTTATTTTTACACAAGCTTTAAAACTAAACAAAATTATGCTTGGACTTGGTTTCATTTTTACACAAGCTTGAACAAGAGGAAAGTATGCTTGAGGTAGGTGGTTTCATTTTTACACAAGATTGAAACAAAGAAAACTGTGCTCACGATTTCCCAATGCATAATCCAGGGATGGTTGGTACTTAGCCCATAGCTTAAGAAGCTGGCGACTTAACTTCAAAATGAATTCCAGAGGTTGTACTTATTTCCTCCCAAGATTGGTTTTGTCCAATGGCACAGGCGGATGAAATGAAGCTTCAAATACTATACGTAACGAAGTACTTGACTCAATTGAAGAGGGAGGAGAATCTATTCCATTTTTTAACGAGCTTAATAATGGAACATGAACTATGCTCAAGAATCCAGGTTCAATCCCTAGACCTCTGTTTCATTTTTTAACGAGCTTGAAACAAAAACATGAACTATTCTCATGATCTTTGTTTCATTTTTTAACGAGGTTGTCACAGAGACGTGGAAACTATCCTCACAGTTGGTTTCATTTTTTAATGAGCTTGTAATCATAAAACCATTCTCAAAGCTGGTTTCATTTTTGAATGAGTTTGGAATCAAAAAACCATGCTCAACGTTGGTTTCATTTTTTAATGAGCTTGAAATTAGAAAACCATGCTCAAAGCTGGTTTCATTTTTTAATGAGCTTGAAATCAGAAAACCATGCTCAAAGATGGTTTCATTTTTTAATAAGCTTGAAATAAGAAAACCAAGCTCAACACTCTCTTCTTGATCATGGCTTCCAATAGGACAATGCTCTGGAAGGACACCATGTCAAAGGAAAAAACTCGGTCATGGCTTCCAAGAGATCCTCACTGGACAGAAGAAACACACTCTGGAAGGACACATGTCGAGAGTCGCAATAGGGGTAAGGAGGCCAGGTGCTAATATCCCTATATAATAGATCACCATGTTAACTACCGAATATAAGTCATAAGAGACTGATCTTATAGTGATAGGCTCATCTTCAACAACAATTGAAGGAATGGGAGACAACGCCACATAATTGACCTGTGGTAGCGCTGATATCGTTTGTGTATATGAACCATTTAGAGAGGTCATTGAGTTGATGGTCAAGTCAGGGCCAACGAATGAAAGTTGATCAATGGTCACAATTCTTCCATCGTGGGGGAAATATATCACACAAAAAAAGTGGACACGATAGCTTTCATGGCATAGAAATAATATCTCCCAAGGAGTAAATCAAAATCTAAGGGATAGTGGACTATAATGACATCAATAAAGACAGTTTTCCCTCCCAAAGTTATGGGAAAATGAGGAAGGGTTCCTAAAGGTTGAATGGTTCTTCTGTTAAAATCTAACATATTCTAGGCAACCGACACAAGCTGAGGACAAACCAAATATTTCCAAGCAATAGAGGACAAAATACTAACGGACACACCTTCATATATTAGCGTCTGAGGAATGTATTGACCACAAACATGTACTGTAATATTGAAAGGAATGTGAGAAGGAAGACGAGGTCTAGTTAGCACACCCAAATAAAAAAGGATGGCCTCATTACTTGGATGGGGTTCCACGGGAGAAGGATGAATGCTCCCCAACACGATAGATTCTGTATCAATGAGAAAAATGTTGGAAATATTGGGTTTACTCTCTAGCAGGAGAGTAGGATCGACTGATGACGAGATTCGATCGATTACTTGGGTTGCATTCTCCAAGGGGAGAATGGGGTAGACGGATGGAAACAGGTCAACTACTTGGGTTTCACTCTTTAACAAGGGAGTGGGATCAATTAAGAATGGGATCGGATCAACCACTTTGTCAACTGGTTCAAATAAGGATGTGACCAGATTGACTACCTAATCAACCAAACTGACTCGATGAAGGGACCATATTGATCATGCCATCAATGAGAGGTGGGTTGAGAGTAAGGCTGCAATAAGTAGCCGAAATTTTGAGGCTTCGTACATACAAGGGAAAAGGTGAGTTTGATGACTCCCTTCGCATAACATACACATGAGCTTGACTCGACTTCTTTTCTTCCCAATGGTATCCTGACTAGTTGACGGGAGGTCATCAACATGGTGTTCAGAGGATGACGAAATGGGTTGGCGAGGGCGTGTAGACCATGCTTCTATAACCTTAGATAAACCATGGAAATCCTTAAGAAGATGGATACCCTTACAAAGCCTGCAAGGGTACTTGGGCTTACGGGTTGTTTGGGTGATCTTGGCATCATCAACACTCCCAACATGATTAAAAGTAACTATTTTTTTTCCAACATGTCTGGCAATGGTTGGAAGTTTGGACCCTTTCTTATTTT
This sequence comes from Picea mariana, assembly GCA_032191745.1. Lineage (NCBI taxonomy): Eukaryota > Viridiplantae > Streptophyta > Pinopsida > Pinales > Pinaceae > Picea > Picea mariana. The sequence goes on along the minus strand of JASDQU010099880.1, from coordinate 257,990 downwards.
TCTTCTTCTTAATCTTCCTTTTCTTCTTCTTCTTATCCACTAGGTTACTAGCTTAAGATATTTCACTTAGTGAAGAAGATGAAATGGAAGAAGACCTTGCAAGTGAAGAAGGAGAATAAGATCTTACTGGTGAATAAAGAGAAGGATCAACATGAGGTTGATGCTCTTGGAGGGAAGTGCTTACAACTGAAGCACCAACTACATTTGGTATTACCTGAGTGGAAAACAACCATACCGATAATCCAATTGTGAGACCTGGAAGGATCAAAGTAGTGATGTAAGGAGTACCAACGTTTCCATAAGAAGGAAAAACAAAAGGTTCCCTTGGAGCAGGGGTTGCTTCATTGGTCGTTCTAGGAAATGACACCATTAAAAAAAATATCCAACCCTGACTCTACTAGGGAAAACAAACAACACACACTAAAAATATAGAAAGCAAGCAAACAAAAAGAACCTTCTAACAATGAACACACTAGTTGGTGATGAAATCCAACGTCACGGGAACAATGTAATAAGGGGCTGAGATAGAGCGGGTGGAAAAGTTACGTTGATGACCTGCTTAACGGACTTACGCCTTGGTACAATCTTCCACACAATAAACATGGATTTACCCTCCAAGGAGCCCGAGTGAGTTTGGCCAACGTCGATTCCAGGCACAACGAAGACTTCCTCTTTACTGTCACCTCGTGTATTACCCTAAAGAGAAAGGTCACTAAGGTTACCAAATACAACAATGATGCCTGGGGAAACAGTTGACAGTTTGATACACGTGCAAGGGCAGGGTAACTGAGCCCGAAATCGACTTGAGAAGACCCGCACAAGGTTGTTTTCTCAAGTGACCCCCAATAATACATGAAACCACTACACTAGGACCAACAAAGGAGGGTTAGTAACACTGATGGCCTTCAAGCGACCTCATGATTGACCCTCGTGTGAGAAGGGATTCCCAAGAAAAAAATGTAGTAAATGGATTTCACTACTCCCTAACTCAAGATTCTATGTTTTTTTACATCTTTGGAAAGTTATATTTCACACATATTCCAAATCCCTACAACTAATCTAATGTAGGTTGCAAATATCCCTAGAAATAAAAGTTTCTAGGTAGATTTTAATTAACGCGTAAATTTTATTAAGTTGTTGTTACTCAAGAGGAAAATGGTGTGGACTAAATGATGTTTTGACTGACTCTAAACAATTCAAAGAAATGAGAATGAAAATATTTCACTTCGATGAAAGATATATTACGAGAAGGAGAAAATGTTTATCAGTCACAGATGCACAATGTCCCAAAATTTTATTAAACTAATCAATATCGAGATCTACAAGAAATGAGCCAAAGAGAAATGCAATTTTGCTGCTTCAAATGCAAGGATGCCTCCAATCTAATGCAAAGCAAGAAATTAAAACTTTTATTTCAAATATAGATAAAAGAAATAGAAAATATCTTCAAAACAAAAGCAACCCAAACTAAATTTTTTCTTTTAAAACGAACTATTCCAAAAAAGAAGTGCTTTCGCTAAATAATTCTAAAGAAAAAAAAAACAATGCTTTGTAACTGAAAGACAATCAAAGCAAGTGATCCCAAATATTTCAAAATCAAACAAGATAAAACAAATCAAATATGGCTAAAATCATATTCAAAGTTGTCAAGCAAACTGTAATCAAACATAAAATATCACCCCAAACATTTATCACAGATACAGGCAAGGAAAACCACCAAAAACTATTTTTTCACACAATTGTCGCAAGTTGGAAGAGTAACACAGTGTGTCGATCCTGAATCATCGCGGGTCACTGAATACCATAGTGCGACAATGTTGCACTATCTCTCAAGGAAGGGTGCGTCGATCCTAAACTGTCACAGGTCACAAAAGATCATAATGCGACGATCAAGGAAAAAATGGAAAAAATAAAAAGCAAGAAGGTTTTTCAGTGAAATTAAATAGTCAGAGAGTCAATATGGATCTCCCAGTGACTCAGAAAACAGAAAATAAGAAATCAAAGCAAGGAAGAAAAATGAACTAGGATAAAAAACCGTAAGAAAAACAAACAAATCGGTAAGTGCAAACACAAACATATCTCCCTAGTTTCACCCCAAAACTAGAAAAAAACAAGACATAATATAAGACTTTCCCTAAGTTTTAATTATCAAGCATATTAACTAGCAATAGATAAATGACATACCTTTTAAATTTCATTTGTCCTTGCTAGTGTCATCCTCGCTCCGTTCCAAGTCTTATGGAATGTTGAACCTGTAAAAAGACATAAGACAATGAAGTGAAAAAAACAATGTATACTTGACAAAACCTATGTATGTGATCAAGGAGTCATACAATAAAATAAGAACAATTTCTGGGAAAGAAATGTATTACTGTAATAGAAATATGAAAAGGAGAAAACAACCGATGCCTTGATGTTGTAAGGTCCATTCCAATAGTTCCTTACTTCTCACACACTTCTGCTCCATGGATTTTGAGATTGTAGATCTGACAACTACTTATGATCCCACCTTGACAAAGTGAAACTCAAAGCCACCATAGGCCTAAACTCTTGGCTAGACTAATATCTCATTAGTTGAATCTCTGTAACTAATGCTGAAGTTCCAAAAATTCTCTAACCATTCAAAATATCACACAAAAAAACTAACTTTCCCCATGAGAACTCCCCTCCTTTTATAAGTTGAAAAGGATAGGGTGAGGAGGTTATGATGATCCCATGAGATCAAATATATGAATCAGAACCAAACCGATCGGATACCACCTCACCCTCGAAGCTTCTATTATAGAAGCATCGAGAAACTTCTCTTTTTCCTTCATACGGAAAATCGTCGCACCCTTAACACTAAGCAAGGTGCGACAATGTTGCAGGCTACTGTGGTGAAACTTGTGTTGATCCTAGATCATTGCACCCTAACTCTGAGCAAGTTGCGGCGATCCCTCTTTATAAGGTTTTTATAAGGGAAAATATAATTTTCGTCTTTCTAGGAAAATGTGTCTTCATTCCTCTTCAGGGATTAAGGAAATTGATCCTTCTAAATACAAAGGATAGGTGTACATCATTAACAGTCATAAGGGTGAAAAAAATTAATGTGTAACACCCCTAAATCCAAGTGAAGAAGCCCCTAAATCCAAGAGAAGAGGCCCTTAAAGTAAAGTAAATAATCTCCTAAGGTCGACCATCCTTAAGGAAGAGGTGTGACCCAAAAGTTGCGACCCTTGGTCGTACCCCTTCATGTGGAGGAGCCTCATTTGGAATTTGGAACACACCAATTCGACCTAGCCAAGGAATATGAATGAATTTCCAAGGGAAGATGAAGCCTTGTCATGATTTGTTGTAGGTTTTTCTTTGAAGGTCATCTTGGAATTTTTGATATAATTTATTTTATAGAAATATCCAGATAGCTAAACTTGGAGGTGTTTTAGAAGAGATAACAAAGAATCTTTGGTACTAATTTTATATCTTGACTCATTACAAGTTTGGATTTATACTCAGTGGATGTTGGGGATTTTAAAACTAGGGTTTTCTTCTTCAAAATGAGTCATCTTGCCGTTTTCGATATAACGCTTTTTGGGGGACGATTCAAGGAGAAAAACTTGGTGGAATATCAGAGAATATATCAAAGAATATTTAGTACACATTTCAAATCCTGATTAATTACAGGTACAAATTTATACTTGTTGGAAGTTAGGGTTTGTGACTTAGCCAAAAATTAGTTCCAAAAAAGTGTTCAAGATAAAATGGTTATATCTAAAGCTTAGTAGGTCCAAATTGAATTTCAATTTTTGCATTAGAATGAGAACAGATCCTAGTATCTGAGGTCCAAGTTTCAGAATCAGAAACAAAAAATTGAGCTCCTGACGAATCTTACAATTTTGCATATTTGAGGTACAATTCTGAGCAGTTTTGTATGTAGATTTAAGAAGTAATTTTGGGATTGTATTTGAAGGTTTATTTGATCCTGGATCATAATTTAAAATATTCCAAGGGGAATGGTGTCTCCTTCTAGTAGGTTCTAGAAAAATCAAGGAGGGGGTTCTTCCTTCAAGTTGGCGCTTGTAAAATCTTGAAACTACTTAAGAAAAGTTTTTGTCGTTTTCTCCTAGTTAGGTTTCCACACAAAATTTGTGTGCAATATGTATGTGTTTATGTGATGATGAACAATATGATTAATGGTTGATTTTTATGTAGTGATTAAAGGTTAAATTTTTTGAAATAAATCTATATTGATTCACCCCCCCTCTTATTATTCTTGAATATTCTAACACCTCACCCAAAATCCCAAAATCCCCTCCCCCCCTCCCCCTTTCACTTAAAGGAGAGGTGGGAGGGAGGAGGGGGGATTTTTTGGTTTAGGGAGTGGGGGACATGATTGAAAACACCCTACACCCCATCGACATAAGTGGTTGGGGGTGGGTGGGCATGACCAACATTAGTTCCCTCCCCCTCCCCACCAAACCCAACAAGAACGATAGGAGGGGGGGAATTCGTGGGTTTGACCGGGGGGGGGGACCACCCCCGGT
>JASDQU010099880.1:212142-239524 GCA_032191745.1 Picea mariana | reverse complement strand
AATTTCCTATTCAAAGTAATAATAACACTACAAGGCCTAGACTCATATACAACATGACGTTTCCATAAATAAGGTTGGCCCAAAAGAACATCACAAACTTCAAGAGGAGCAACATCACACAATACCTCATCTTTGAAGGGCTTGATGCCATACGATAGTCGACACTGTTGGCCGATGTGGAGATCGCTTCCTTGGCGGAGCCATCCAATGGTGTAGGGTTGTGGGTGCGGCATTGTTGGTAAGGCCAGCCACTTGACGACCTCTGTTGAGATGAGGTTCTTTTGGCTACTGCTGTCAACGATGAAGTGCAACGGGGTGCCTTTTACCCACATCTGTGAATGGAAGAGGCGCTCTCCTTCTTCTGGCTTATCTGGTTCACCATTCTGGATCTTGGTGGTAGCAACGATGGCACTGGGTTCCACGTTAATGATCCATCTTCCCCTTTCTAGTTATATCTCAGAGTCAAAATCTGCATCTGATTCAGAGGCTTTCACTTCAGCCACCGACGACTGCTTTGAGGGACAATCAGCAGTGTTATGCCAAGGGATCTTATGGAAGTCGCACCACTTCCCGGTATCTTTATTTGTCTTTCCGGTGTCCTTCTTTGCTTGCGGCTTGTACTGGTTGTTTTGATACTGTCCATCTTTGCTTTGTCCTTTGTTTGGTGGGTTGGGGCTGCCCTTTCCTAGCTTTTGTTGTGAGGGGTTTCCAGGCCCAAATTGCTGCGTCTTTTGTTTGAGCTTCTGCTCGATTTTGACTGCATATCGGTAAGCCGCGCCCAAGGATGAGATGTATAGAAATTTCATTTCGGTTTGGATGTATCTATGCAGAGCACCACGATACTTAAGCACCAGATGTTGCTCTGAATCTTTGATACCCAACTTGGTGCGCAAGGTATGGAAGATATTTGTGAAATCTGGCACTGCTTGGTCTCTTTCTTGCCGCAGTGTGGTCCATTTGGTATACAGGTCGTCATAACTTTCGACAGGGTAGTATTGTTCCTTAATAACATCCCTGAAGGATTCCTAGGTGGTCATGATTGAAAATAATGAGGTTTCCTCTGTTTCCTTTTGCTCACAGAAAGTTTCCCACCAATCTTTGACATGGGGAACGGCTTTGAGGAGCGCAAAAGTAATCTTTTCTCTATTTGAAAATTTATGAACAGAAAAATACCCTTCTAGTAGATTTAACCACTTGTCTACATCATCTGCATCTATCTGACCTTCAAATATAGGAATATCAAAGTTTATTTGTACCTTGAAGGGGGCGGCGCCTCCGTTCGAAGAAGATGCATCACCTGTTGGTAGTCGCCGAAGGATTTGTGCGAAACTATCCATCATCTCGTTCCTCTGTTGCATGAGGTCTTCCTCAATCAACAGTTTGAAAGGATCTCCTGTCCCATCGTATTTCTTTTCTCTTGCCATGGGAGGTCGCTTGGGTGTGCAAGAGCTTCTATCCTAAAGAGAAACAAGCTCGAGACCCAACTCTTTGTACTCCGACCTCGTTGGGGACATGCATTAAGATGACAAGGAGCAGACCGCTCTGATACCATTGATCTGGATTTTATGAACATAACGAAATGAATACAGATTATTAATAGGTGCTCAACACAAAATAACAGAGATTCAGTAAAAATGGTTTTCTATTCAATAACGAAATAAGCTGAAACCGTACAATGCAGTGGAAACAAGCTTGCTGGAATGGTGGTGGCTTATCTCTGAGAAGAGATGTGACGACAACATGCATTCACCAGAAGCAGGTTACAATGAGGCTCTGAAGGCCTTTTTACAATAACCAAGAATGCCAAAAACCCTATACATCCAAAAACCTAACCCTAGGAGATGAAACGCCAAAAGTCATGCGGGCCCCGTTTCGGTAAGCTTGTACATCAACTTCCCGGGGTTGTAACTTTTGCATACGATATCCATTTTAGGCGTGTGATAGCCCGTTGGAAAGGTATCGTTGAGGAGATTAATTTTGGGGGCTCAATATGCCTTCAGATATCATTGCGGAGCTCGATACCAAAAAACCTTCATTTAGGCCCTCAAAATGGCCCCGGAAGTAAAAACTGCTAAAAATAGTAAATTGCCAAAAATGTCAAAAAACTGTTTTGAGCCAGTAGGAAAAAGTGGGTGGCCACCGATATCCATCTGGATCAGGTTTACCCATTCTTCTACAATGTTTCTCATCTTTTTCATTGTGTCTCACATGATCATTCAATCCTTCTTTGTTGGAATCCATATGATCTGTAGATGTATTACAACGATTTTTTACCAATGCAAGTACACAAAATCCATGGAATAAATTACATGCAGAATTTGGCATGAGTATTGAAAATACATGTGCATAATATCAACATATGAAGAGATGTTTTGTCACAAAATATGGTCATTAGAGGTGTAGTCTGATGAACTAACATGATTCTTATGGAACAATGTCTTATAATTATTATTAATAGAAACTAAACATCACACCATGATCATGATTATTGTGACTTGCTCTGAATCCAATGTATCTACTTGGATGTGGAAAAATTAGGAGGGGAGTGCAATGTTGCAAGTAGGGGTTAGAGGGGCTAATTTGCATTAATTTATTTTACTATAAATTAATGAGAATGTATATTGATATTGACCTTAGTGAGACGTAAATTAGTGAATTATGGTTTATTTTAAGGGGGGATATTAGTTTAACAATAATAATAACAATAATTTATTATTATTATTATTATTATTATTATTATTATTATTATTATTAAGGTTATTAGGGTTATCTTACAAGAGGAAGAGGAAGAGTAGAAAATAATAGAAAAATGAAAGGAATGAGAAGAAAAAGAGTAAAAGGGAGAGGGAGAAAAAGATAAAGGAGAAAATAATGAAGAAAAAGAGGTGGTGGGAGAAAATGAAAGAGAAAGAAGTAGAGGGATAACAGAGAGATGAAAAACAAAGTTACCAACTTGACGAGAACTCTCCAGAGTTCAGTTCTCATTTATTTAGAGGTCATATTTAGCCATTTTTTTAACCCCCATTTCTAAAATTGGTTCTACCGATAACACCCTTTTTGAGGGTGGTTAAATTTAAGACTTGTTTTGAAATCAAGGCCTTAACAATCACAACTATTGTGTAAAATTTACTCTCGAATTGAAAAGTGATGCTTACAGTAGCCCCACATTTTATTTTGGAATTAAAATTATTGCTTAATTGAAAACGTGGCCCTAACGACTAGTAACATCGAAAATCAAAAAAGTTAAAATTGGCTTCTAAATCAACTTGGAAAATTATTTATTTTTATTTTTAAGTTATATTTAAATTAAAATAAATTGAAAAAAAATAAAAAATTGTAAATAAGTTGAAAAAGAGAAGAGAAAAAATAGCACAATTAAAAAAAAAGTATAATGCAAATTTATAAATAAAATAAAATAAAATAGAAAACAATATAAAACCTAATTAAAATTTGAAAAAAAAATTAAAAAAACATCCACTAAAAAACACAATTTTTATATAAAAATATTTAAAAGAAAAATTTAAAAAATACTAGAAAATAATCAAATTAAAAAAATAAAATAAAAAACATTAAAAAAATCCAAAAAATTAAAAAAACATAAAAAAATAATATAATTAAAAAAAAAAGAAAAAAAACAAATTTAATCAATTTAAGAAAATATATATTTAAAAAAAATCTAAATAAAAAAAATAATTAAATAAAAAAAAATCCCCACACTCGCAAAGGCCAAAGAGGGTCGAGGAGGGTGGGCGTGATGCTCGACATCACTCCCCCCCCTCCTTGGCTTGTACAGGTCAATGCGCACCAACTCCAAGAAGGGGGTGGGGAGGGTGATGCCCAACTTTTCCCCCATGCCCCCCTCCTTGGCGTCGATGTTCCTGTGGGCATTGTTATCGTGCAATTTGTAGTTAGGATAGTAAATGGATGAAGAGTAGTCAAACTAGCGTAACTAGAACCAATCCCACCCAATGTCACCTCAATGGGATGGTTCTTTCTATTTAGGGAGGTAAGGCCCAGGGGAGACGTCCTCAGTGACCTAGGGTTTTGAGAAGGAAAAGGATTGTAAGACAAAGATAAGTTCCCCCTCTCACAAGTCACCACTAAGCAGATAGTTTGGCTAACAACCAATAATAAAGTATAACCCAAAAAGAGAGATACACTTGCCTGAGACAAAGCAACAAGAAACTGATATATGCAAGCTTGCTCACTTGGTTAATACTTCATGTAATGATGACTATATGATATATATAAGAATTTGAATAATAAATATTGATGAAGTTAATGTTTATGAAATAGAAATGATAATAAACATCACTTCTTCAATAAATGTTGAGAAAATGTGGCATTCAATGTGATAATCAACACTTCATTCAAGTAATGCCCTTAGACAACCATTAATTGATCATAAGAAAAACGTTAGTTGCACAAGTGATATTGTAGCAAAAGATGATGACAACACTTTGTTAGTAGGGTTAGTTCTAGGCTAGGGTTAGAATAGTTAGGGGTTCATTCAAAATATTGAGAGTGGTTTTGATCATAATACTCACAGGATAGGTCTTAGATCAGTGCATTTCCTAGGGTTAATGGAGTCAAAGGGAGGACACAAGAGATGAAGGATCAAGGGAAATAATAAGGCTAAGGACTGGAGGATTAAGCCTTGAGGTGTTGCTACAACAAGGCCTCAAGGAAAAAAACCCTAGGGGATAGAGGCTCACTTTGGTGTAGGTGAAATAGGCCTTAGTGCTCTCTTCTCCTTCCTTAGGTCAATGGAAAAAATGACTAGCTCTGAAAAATGGCATAAGACTAAGACAAGAAGGTTTACAAGGCAACACGTTGTTATGGCAAGGCTTCACCAACAAACCCTAGAAAATCGACTCATCAAGGTGAAGCAGTACTAGGCCCTAATGTGCCTCCTTCTTCTTAGCTTGGAAAAGTAAAATGACTAGTAAGAGAAGATGGGGAAAGAGTGTAGCTAAGGCTAGGTTCTTTCTCTCTTCAAATAATGGTTGAAAAGTCTTGATGGGGATGTTGTTCTAGAGTCTATACCTAAGGCTTAGAAGGTACAGTGTCTAGGAATCCGAAAGTGAGTGAAAAGTAATAAGGAGAAGAGCATCAACCTTCGAGAAAGGAAGCTAAGGTTGATTTCCAGGTTGTCGCTGTCTAGCCTCCAACTGTTCCTGGATGTTTATATCCCACTCGATCGTAGCCCACGAACGCTCAAGTTCTACCCGGGTATTGGTTGTTTTAAGAATAGTATCGAAAAGGTTCAAAGCGATATGTGTTTGGTCTTATAAACCGGGCTCAATGTTAGGCTGTCTTACAACGGGGATAGTCATAAAGGAACAGTGAAAGTAAAGGAAAGTTTCAAAGTTTTAGATGCTGACTCAATTCGATCGTATAAAAGAGAACTATCTGATTTAATGTCAAAGATAAATTACAAACCAAAGGCCTTTTTCTGTAACTGTGTTATCTAGTAAATAAGTGGTGTGTGTGAAAATCTGAGAAAAACATAAAGCTGTTTATAATACGAGGCTTCTATCAAGGGAGAATCTCGCCCTGTAAACAGAAGAAGAAAAAGGTGAGAAGAAATATGACGAATGTATAAAATATGAAAATCTAATGAGTCTACAGGTCTTGTACCTGCTGATAGCCGATACAAAGGAATAACTTTAAACTATATAGACAATTAAAATTAATCACCACAATAGAGGTTTTACTAAATTGCAGTGTGACATTCATCAAACATATATGTGCGAAATGAAATTGAACAAGAAATCAGAGAGGAAACAAACTCATAACACAGTCTTGACGGAATCAGGAGTCTTCGAATTGTTTTATATTAATATTAAAAAAGGAGAGTCTCTATTACAATCGACCAAAATAGGTCCAGCCTCTCTTCTTTCTTCAAAATGTATATTTATACAAATTTCTATAGTCTGGAATCTCAATCGATCCAGAGGTTTTCAGTTACAACAAAGAAGATTAAACGTTTCAGTTCTTTGTCACTGTCCTTATTTGGTACTGGAAACCTGTCTCTTCGCCTGCTCTGTGCAAATGACACACTTCTCCACCAGCTGGGATATAAACTTAGAAGGTTCTGCTTGATTATTGGCTTCGAAAGTGTAACAATCCTTCACCAATTGTGGCAACTTTCCTTTCACCTGTTGGTCTTTGGCACTGATAGAACATAATTGTACACTCTGTTTAATTATCCATTTATCTATTTGGACTATGTCCGTCTGGGTTATTTGTGATATTTCAGCCAATTCTCTTTCTTCCTTTTCCTTGATCTTGAGAAGATGCTTGGCTGTACTGATCTGGCCCAGTGTTTTAATGTTGCTTTCATCATCGGAACCTAACCAACTTCCATCTAGAAAACCGAAGGTTTCTTCACAAGATTTTCTTACCTCTCTAGCTTGTTGTCTACCTTCGAATATGTCATGCTCCCATTCTTTCAACAAGATATTACCTCGAGTCTTCTTCGAAATAGAAAACCTGGAACTACTGCCTGTTTCCCTTCTCGTCGTGTCTATAATAGCCTCCTGGAAAGCAACTCGGGCTGCCCCAACATCTTTTTCTCTGAGAGTGAGGTTTTCCAATACTCAATCAATGAGTTGGCAGTTGTTTTGAATCGTTTCTACCTTAGCAAGTAGACCTTGTTGAGCTGCCGACACTCTTTTTTTAATCTCTATAGCTTGGGATTGAAATATCCCGATATCGATTACTTGGCTTTCGGTGAAGTCTAATTTGGCTTGTAGCTGCTCTATCAATTCTCCTTACTGGCCTAACTGTATCTGACTTGTTTGATCCATCAGCTGTGTTTGTTCGAGATCGACTTTGAGCCACTCGGTCTCCTTTTGATCAACTACTCTAGCTTGTTCCAAACCTGTATTCGCCTGATCTTTGGTAGCGGCCTCTGCTGTAGCTAGTTTAGCCTCTAATGTTTTGATCAAACGATTTTTTCACTTCAGCTGATCCTTTAGGGTCCCGACTGAATATTGGTTGGCTGTAGCGAAAGCCCCCAATGTTCCTGCTATTTGGGTCGCAAATTCCTCCTTTTTCATAGCTCTCCCATCAGTTAAAATTTTAAATTTCTTTGATACTATACCTACCTCTTAGTAAAGTTCTTGTTTCACGACAGCCTTTATCTTCTTATCGAAGAAGAATTCATTTGGAGGTAGCTCTTCCATTGTTATAGGCGTTAATTCTTCATCGAAAACCCAACCTGCGTCTGGGACCCCTTTCATGGACTGTAGGGGGGTAACAGAAAAGATGGGATTGCTGACCTGCTTAGATGATTTCCCTGGAGTAACAGCCGAGGTTGGATCACTTGGAGGGTTGGAAGTCTCGGATTCCTATTTCGGGCCCCCCGTTTGCTCTTTCTTTTCCTGGTGTTCTTCTTGACCGGGTGCTGAATCTTTGGAGCCTTCGGCTTCCATTTTCTGCACCTCTACGGTCATTGAATTCTCACCCCGTAATATTGGGGGAAGGTAGCTCCGCTGATGTTATTGGAATTTGAAAACATCGGCCCTCTCTTTGGGTGACAGGGCTTGTATCTGAGACAAAACCTCGGCATAAGATCTCGTGCCTTGGAAAATGTCATCATGAGGTGAATTCTCGTGCTCAAATCTTTTAATACCACAACTAGCCAAGTGATTACTCACGACCCTGTGTGGATCGTGTTTCTTGAATTCGATGTGAACCAATTTAATATCTTCCAGGGATGCTACCTTGGCCTTTGCATGCCTGAAATATAATAAAGAATAGGTAGTTAAATGAATGGGGAAAGGTGGCCATACCTTCTTTGAGAATCCTTTAAGCTCTTTGCTTATGCCACCGATCACGGTTTTTCTGGCGATCTTGTGACAAGCTAGCCTATTAGGTATAAATAATGGTAGAGCATGCGGAGGGACAAAAGCACCGAAAACCCTGATGTATGAAAATTCTTCCTCCATGTACCAGTCAGCCACACTGCTCAAATTGGCCGCGATGCTATCTGAGATCCTGGGTGGTGGATTATCGAAGATGGCGACATGCATTGGTACTATTACCCAATTGAAATTTTCATATATAAAATCTAAATCCTTGTCCTCCCAAAGCTTTGAATGATAGACATGGATAAGCTCAACATTCGATGGAGCCTAGCTCCAACTCATTAAGGGAAAACGCGTCATGAAACACACGATGCCCATGATGTATGCGGACATAAAGAATGAAGCGGCCTTCCTGCTCACCCTCTACGTCCGATACTCTGTAATCCGACTGGTCAGACTATCTGACAATAGTTTGGCCCAGTCGAAGGAACAACCTTCCGCGAATGTATGCATCAGAGGCACCCACGGGAGGAAAAAATGTATGGTGTCTTCTCTCCCATACAATCTATAGGTCATCATTGCTATGTATTTGAATTGTGGTTCCAAAGAAGATATGGAATAAATTCCATTGCTATCGGCCCTGAACTTTGCAGGGTGTGAGACCCAATCCTTGATCAAATCAAATAAGATTTTTCCATATTGCTCGCATTCCTTCTGTTTAAAATCCTCGAGAAACTTGGCATTGTATGTGAAGTTCGACGTGGGTAGCAGCTTGTACGTCGCCTGCAATTGTTCTGGTCTGAATATCCCAATAGTGACCTTCTGCTCGTTGATGATGGTTCTGGTTGGGATATCTACATGGTCTAGTGCCCATCGGATCATGTCATAGTAAGGAAGAAGACGTGGCCTGTACGCTACTTTATGCATTTCTGCTTGGACGAAAATCTTGTATTTGGTGGCCAAGTCATCCTTCTCATTATCACTGGAGTCATCTGAACAGTTCACCAACTCGGACTGCAGAACCTCGAAGATGTATGACTAGGTTCTGATAGAATCGATGCTTCGGGGTGAAGTATCAGAAACGTTATCCGAGCCTTGCCATGAAATATCAGCACTTGCCTTGGACACTTTTCGTGGGGCCATGACGGGGGATTATGATTTAGCTCTCCTGCGATAAAAATATGTATACATACAGAAATCAGTTTGCTAAGGAAATCTTCTCTGTGTAAAATAGAAATGCGCTTTGTAACACTGAAGAAAAATATCTATATCTTCAACCATTTAAAACCTTGACGTACTTACGAACAGAACGGTCAAATCATTTTTAGAGACAGATTTAGCAATAAAATCCATATCCTTACTTGTCGCTTCGCCTCATTTCCAATTAATGCCATAAATTTCGACAGTTCGTGACACAAGTTGGCACAAGGAAAATTTAAATTTACCTCGTAGACCGTGCATATTATTATTTGCATTAAACACTGATTAAGTTGTCTTAGCTTCTTTCATTAGGCTTTCTTAAACTTTAATCAACCTTTCGACATTTTCCTTATCGGGAGTTTTCACTCTAACCTTTTGAGCCTCTAAAACCCGAGGTCACGATGATTAGATTTAGTTAAGCAAGAACATAAACATGATTAAGTGTTTAATTAATCATGTTTTAATTTATATCACGACTTCGCGACTCGAGGCTTCAAAGGTATAGTTTCCGGGAGGAGCGTATGCCGAGTCGCGAAGTCCCAAGATCACGATGATGTGATTTATTTAAACCAGGAGGTAAACAAGATTAAGTGTTTTAATTAATTAATATTTGAGCTATATCGTGACTTCGTCACTTGGGGTTTCGAAGGTATAGCTTTTGGGAGGCGCGTATGCCGAGTCGCGAAATCCTGACAGACTTTAACCATGGTCAAAACTAATCATCTCTGACACTAACCCATGTTACTTATGTAAAAGTTTCACGGCTTCGCCTGTTGGAGTTATGATGATAATGTTTTTGGAGAGAGTGAACGCTAAGACGCGAAATCCCGACAACACTTGACTGGGGTTTAAAGAATTTTACTCTCAGCTTTAACCCGAGGTAATCTTTTTAAAAACTTTTTGCGACCTCGCACATCGGGGCTTGTAAATCTTGTGACTTGTAACTCCCGAAGCGCGATATCCCGAGGTACAAAAAGTAAAAATTTTTGTTTAATGATAAAAGGTGATGACTTATGAAACATAACATCCTTTGCTATTTCGCATATTGGGACTATTGAAAATTTTATTTGATAAATGTCACGAAACGAAAGAGAACTTAAAGACCAACATTTGACTTTAAAAATTACATTTAAACCAGTTGAAAAAGGCGGCTCCTAAAGGGGACATGAGACAAGGACCTACAATGTGTGATTGTCACCTAGGTTTTATTCATCCAATTTATAACAATAAATGCAAGAAATAAAAATACAACCATTCAATTAAGAATTTTTGCAAAAATTCACTTACATTTCACCAAGAAACATCATAGCAAACCCTAGTTGTAACACCTTCCATCAAGAAATATGCCAAAAATGCCAAAAGAGATCCAAAATGCCTTCCTTCAACAAGTGCGCCTCACAATTTCAACCAAATAACCCAAGTGTAGCACTAATTTCAGACCTCACTAATGAGTGAGTCAAAGGTGATGATAAAATGAGAGTGAAAACCCTCAATATATACTGTACCATGACCTAATTTTACATTTTAGGTCATGAAAAGGCCGACAAGGCCAAAATACTAAAAATCATACTGTTTTACATTAAATGTTCAAAATCAAACCCTAATCAATCAAAAGAGAGACACCATGAGCCTTTAAGGGAGACGTTAGCCTCTTCTAGGGCAGATGCAACATCCTGGAGCAAAACGTTAGCCCTCCTTGGGCTTCTCCAGCCTACCACACGTGCCAACATTGCCTCCCAAGATGTCCATAAGGTTGGATGATGTCATTATCATCATGGGTGATGTCCTAGGCTTCCAAGGCCAACGGTCCACTGAAAAGGGCACAATCCCCCTAGGTCAAGCTATGCCAGGGTGCCTCTGGTGGAACACCCTCCTCTTCTCTGGTGCAAAGACCCTGATCCATCTCTGTCCTATCTCTGCCCCCTGATGGGGTATCAACATCCATCTGATGGGCTCTTCATCCCCATGGAGGTTTGAATTGATCATCTCCCCATGTGTACCAGTCCAAAATGGTACCTGTCCACCAGGCATGATCCTGCACATCAACAACTACGCCCTCCGTGGGCTCATAAGTCACAAGGATCATAGCAATGCCAATAAAATCTCATCATCAATATTATTAAACATGTGCATAAAATCCTTAATACATTAGTTAAAAGATCAAAGGCATTACATGAGCCTGCAATACAAGTTTGGAGAAAATGACAGGGCGTCCTATTAGTCTAGTGTCCACTGGAAAAGGAAAGTTTCCGGAAGAGAGCTCATCAGAGCCATGTAAGTGGGTGAGGTGGTCAAGGGATGTCCTGGAAAGTGGGTGCAGTGGGAGCAGAGGACGCAAGGCCTTACCTGTGGGTGACTTTGTAGAAGGCGAGCTGCACCTGTCCTGGATGTAAATCTTTTCAAGCCCATGCCTTTCTTTTTTTATTTTTTTATTATTTTATTCTATATTTCTTTTTCTTCAAGAGGCTAATTAGGGGACATTGCCCTGGCATGGTGACTAGTGGTGAAAATGTTACCCACAAGTACTTTTGTAGAAATGAGAAGGATGGCAGAGCCCCTTTCCCTTGGCCATGCAACCAAGAGTCACTACCCTGGCATGGTAACCAGATGGTGGTAATGTCATACTGCTAGGTACCCATGGACCTAATAGGATGGCTCGAGATGAGACCCCCTATCCTCTGACTAGGTCTTGTTTTGTTATTTTTATGGGTCCCTCTTGTTTCTTGTTGAGAACCCTTTTATTGCTTTCTTGGGGATCCCTTGGTGAAGAATCTTGAGGTTTTATTATTAGGAATTTATCTTTTTCCAGCTTTCTTTTACCTTCTGGGCCTTTAGCCCCTTCTTCCCACAAGGTAAGGTGTAATCCTGTAAATAGGTCAACCCATTGCCCGTACAACTGTAAGGGATAGATGGGCGGGAAGCAAGATGGAAAACTGGTGTTATGATGGGAGCGGATGATGGATTTCAGAATCCCTCCCTAGTGGAAAACCAAAACCTACGAGCACGGGCTTACTAGGGCATCCTGTCAATTCCCCCAGACATGGTCAAGTGGGCAAGCACAAGATCCAAGCATTTGATAGAAATAAGAGGAAACATATGCACATATTCAAGGGTTTTGATGATCAAAGTGACACATACCATGATACCCAGACTCATTACCTCATGGAGCAAGAACCATCTTTGACACAAGACCAAGCCGATGGTGATGGATGTTGCTGCTTCTAACAAGATAGAGGCGCTGAAATGAAGAAAAGGTAGGACCTCTAGGGCCATGCTAAAGTTGATCCGGCTCTCGGTACTCCATGTCTAGGACCTGTGGGCCTTGAGATATGATCTCCTAGTTATCCCTAAAAGTGGGGGATAACATATGGCTCCAACTCGAGGACATGTGCTCACCGTAGAGCGCATGAGAACCTCAACATCTCTACCATAACCTGTTTACCTGCTCGATCTCAGTAGCAATGTCAGTAACCAAATGGGGTGGTAATGCCACCCCAACATACATATAATATATATAAGACTTAAATAAAACAATCAATAATGTGAATGTGAAAGCAAACTAAGATGCAATGCAAATGGTATAATACATGAATGCAAAAATGCCTACTTACCTGTACTTACCTGTGAAGTCATGTCTGCCCACCTTGGTGGGGTTTGAGGAGGTGCCTGCTGACCAACACTGTGTGTCTTCATCCTTCCAATGTAGACAGGTAATAAGAGTCATTAACTGATTTTGTTCCAATTTTGAAAGGGCCAAGCCAAAATTGAGTACTTCCTTTGGCATTAGTAGGCTCCCCTTTATTGGTATCCCACATCCATACTATGCCCCCCTCCTTGTACTATTTGATTTTGAAATTGGTCATTCCTTGAACAACCCTGGTGTATTGTGCAGAGGGAGGTGGGTGGGATTTTGCTGTAAAGAATTCTTGCCTGGAAGGCTGAATCAATATGTCCTCTTATCCTATTTTTTGCAACTTCACGGTCCTGACTTCCCTGTCTTTATACTTATCTAGAAGTTGCAGGTATCTTTCTTTTGTGGGCCATTGTATCTGATCTTCCTTTTTTGCAAAGGGCACATCTTTAGGAGAATCTTCCATGACTTGCTCGTGTGCTTTGTTATTTTTGACGGGGTGATTAGTTTCTTGCACATGGGTTCCGGTTACTGACACATTTGGGAGACGACCTATTATTCCATTTTTCAAAGGTAAATTCACATAAGTGAGGTCCATCTCAAGGGTGCCACCCGAATTTGAGGGAAATTTCCTAGACAACAACATTCCCCACACATCTGGGACGTCTACTATCACGATGTCAATGTGGATTACTTTCTCAGGGTACTCCTTAAGGAAAACTTCCACATTTTCAACTATTCCATGTGTGGGTATGGCTTTAGATTCAAAGCCACAAACATTTATGTAAGTTCGTGTGAATTTTAGGCATAATTGTTGCATGACCTTGAGAGACATCATGTTAGCACCAACCCCTGAATCTAACATGCAGTTGTTAAGTATTTTATTATTCATTAGCAAGGTCATGAAGAAGGGTGGGTGTTCGTCATACTGGACCCTAAAGTGATCAGCTTGTAACATAATAGGAGGGTCCATAGGTTCATCTGTCCCTTTGAATAATTTATCAAATCTCTATTTAATATATGGGACCTTAATACTTCTTTTAGAGGGATGGTCACGTGCATTTTGGATAAGGCTCCTTCGAAGTCAAATTCCAAGTCCTCCTTTTCGGTCTTGGGTGTTTCAGGAGGAGGAGGGTTTGATTTTGAAGGCTTTGTCTGAATCATTGTAGGAATGTTAAGGGGAGGTTGGTTTAGTTTCTTTTTCCTACATACCTGAAATTCTCATTTCACCAACTTCTCCCTTGACTCAGGGTCCAAATTGTTTATTATTTCCATTCTAGCCTTCCTTGCTGTTTGTTTCATTTCTTCTCAGTGTTCTTCAGGAGTGATGTTGAGGCAAATTTGAGGGCCTTCTATAACATGGCCTATTTTGTTTATATGGTCATGGAATTCAATGTCCCTAAAAACATTTTCTTCCCATTTAACAAAACCAACTCCTTTCTGTACTGGATAGCCATCTCCTTGTGTAGGACAATAATCATCCCAATCTTCAGAGATGTCAGAAGTATCATCGGGACAATCACCCCAATTTGTATCCTCTTCTGTCAAGGGAAGAGTGGGCCCATATTGAAACAAGCATGGATCCACCGAGTTATAGTCACTAGGTCCAAGATCATCTATTAATAAGAGAGAGGGTGTTTGCTCATCTTGCTCAAAATGACCAGTTTGTAATAGTGTGGAAGTCCCTTTGAACGATAATTGGTCATCTGGGTCTTTCTTTCTCAGAAAAGGAATTTCCAACATTTCACGAATTATTTTAACCCTTTGTAAGATATAGGACATACTAGTGCTTAAGTTGGTTCCATTATGTACCTAGGGCTCTTCAGACCTCGTTTCCGGGTCCCTATTGGTTTGGCCAAAGTACTCAAATCCGAGTTCACTCATATCTTGACTTTTTGAAATTGGTGTGTTAAAGACAAATAAGGAATCTTCAAAATTAGGTTCTTTATAAGTAGCCATACCTAAACCCTTGGATGGTTCATGTTGTCTTGAAAAGTTCAAGACATCCTTGGTGTTTGAGAAAGTTGTGCTCCATTTCCTTTTGGGAGACATGAGTTTTACTTCAAGGATTTTCGGGAGCTTGGGTTCAGTTTCTGTGATATCCTTGTCACTAGATTCCCAAGGGTTGTTATTGTGCAAGAGATTAACCCGATAGATGCAGTCTTCGAATTCAAGGTTCCTCTCAATCTGGTAAGCAAAATCTTGTGCTTCTTCTAGAGTTGAGGGTGACCGATCTTTGAGAGTAAACTGCAAAATTCCTTCCAGTGAGTTCAATTAGTGTTGGAGGATAGCTTCTTCTGAGTTTAAGATAGATCAAACCTTTTTGAGGAGAAGATTGAACCTATCATTGAAATCCCTAATTCCCTCGCTGGAACCCTTGCAAATATCAATATATTGAGAGTAAAGGGAATCCATGCTTTCATTTTCACACCAATTTTTTTTAAAGATCTGTTCAAGATCTTTAGGGGTTCTGATGCTTCCTTTAGGGAGTTTGTTAATCCATCTTCTGGCATTTCCAGTGAGTGAGCTCACAAAGAGCCTTAAAAATACATCAGGGTGTTCTTGTTTGGATTGGTGAAAATGAAACCCTTCACAAAACTTAGTCCAATGAGAGTTTCCACAAGATCCCTTTTCTCCTGAAAACTTAGGTATCCAAGATTCAACCTTATTGGGTAGGTCATGTAACCCCCCTTGGGTGTTAGCTAAGCCTAAAGGGCCAAAGAGTTATTCATGAGACCATTTGGGAGAACTCGCGGGGGTGACAGGATTTGTAGAGGTCATAGTAGTAGATGAAGGTATATATTGACGCCCACTACGGGTCGTCATTAGCTATTTGTGGAGTCGCTAGATGATTTGCTTGAAATCATCAAAAGATAAAGGGAAAACACCCTAAGTGGAGTCACCAAGTAAGCTTGTAAGATAAGGCTTCTAGAGGCAAGGCTTACCGAAAATTTGTCATCTTGAGGAAGGTTTGACTCAGTGTTCCTCGACAATGCCGCCAAAATGTTATCGCGCAGTTTGTAGTTAGGATAGTAAATGGATGAAGAGTAGTCAAACTGGCGTAACTGGAACCAATCCCACCTAATTTCACCTCAATGGGATGGTTCTTTCTATTTAGGGAGATAAGGCCCAGGGGAGACGTCCTCGGTGACCTGGGGTTTTGAGAAGGAAAAGGATTGTAAGACAAATATAGGTTCCCCCCCTCACAAGTCATCACTGAGAAGATAGTCCGGCTAACAACCAATAATAAAGTATAACCCAAAAAGAGAGATACAAATGCCTGAGACAAAGAAACAAGAAACTGATATATGCAAGCTTGCTCACTTGGTTAGTACTTCATGTAATGATGACTATCTGATATATATAATCATTTGAATAATAAATATTGACGAATTCAATGTTTATGAAATAGCAATGATAATAAACGTGACTTCTTCAATAAATGTTGAGAAAACATGGCATTCAATATGATAATCAACACTTCATTCAAGTAATTCCCTTAGACAACCATTCAATTGCTCATAAGAAAAATGTTAGCTGCACAAGTGATATTGTAGCAAAAGATGACGACAACACTTTGTTAGTAGGGTAAGTTCTAGGCTAGGGTTAGAATAGTTAGGGTTTAATTCAAAGTATTGAGAGTGGTTTTGATCATAATACTCAGAGGCTAGGTCTTAGATCAATGCGTTTCCTAGGGTTAATGGAGTCAAAGGGAGGACGCAAGAGATGAAGGATCAAGGGAAATAATAAGGCTAAGGACTGGAGGATTAAGCCTTGAGATGTTGCTACAGCAAGACCTCAAGGAAAAAAACCCTAGGGGAGAGAGGCTCACTTTGGTGTAGGTGAATTAGGCCTTAGTGCTCTCTCCTCCTTCCTTAGGTCAATGTCAAAAATGACTAGCTCTGAAAAATGGCATAAGACTAAGACAAGAGGGTTTACAAGGCAATGTGTTTCTATGGAAAGACTTCACCAGAAAACCCTAGAAAATCGGCTCATCAAGGTGTAGTAGGACTAGGCCCTAATGAATCTCCTTCTTCTTAGCTTGGAAAAGTAAAATGGCTAGCAAGAGAAGATGGGGAAAGAGTGTAGCTAAGGCTAGGCTCTTTCTCTCTTCAAATAATGGCTGAAAAGTCTTGACGGGAACATGAGACAAGGACCTACAATGTGTGCTTGTCACCTAGGGTTTATTCAACAAATTTATAACAAGAAATGCAAGAAATAACAATACAACCATTCAATTAAATTTTTTTACAGAATTTCACTTACATTTCACCAAGAAACATCATAGAAAACCCTAGTTGTAACACCTTCCATCAAGAAATATGCCAAAAATGTCAAAAGAGATCCAAAATGCCTTCCTTCAACAAGTGCGCCTCACAATTTCAGCCAAAGAACCCAAGTGTAGCGCTAATTTCAGATGTCACTAATGAGTGAGTCAAAGATGATGATAAAATGAGAGTGAAAACCCTCAATATATACTGTACCATGACCTAATTTTACATTTTAGGTCATGAAAAGGTCGACAAGGCCAAAATACTAAAAATCATACTGTTTTACATTAAATGTTCAAAATTAAACCCTAATCAAGCTAAAGAGAGACGTCATGCCCCTTTAAGGGAGACATTAGCCTCTTCTAGGGCAGATGCAACATCCTGGAGAGAAACGTTAGCCCTCCTTGGGATTCTCCAGCCTGCCACACGTGCCAACACTGCCTCCCAAGACATCCATAAGTCTAGATGATGTCATGATCATCATGGGTGATGTCCTAGGCTTCCAAGGCCAACGTTCCACTGAAAAGGGCACAATCCCTCTAGGTCAAGCTCTGCTAGGGTGCCTCTAGTGGAACATCCTCCTGTTCTCCGGTGCAAAGCCCCTGATCCATCTCTGTCCTATCTTTACCCCTTCATGGGGTGTCAACATCCATCTGATGGGCTCTTCAGCCCCATGTAGGTCCGAAATGATCATCTCCCCATGTGTACCGGTCCAAAATGGTACCTATCCACCGGGAATGATCTTGAACATCAACAACTACGCCCTCCGTGGGCTCATAAGTCACAGGGATCATAGCAATGTCAATCACATCTCATCATCATTATTATTAAACATGTGCATAAAATCCCTAATACACCAGTTAAAATCTCAAAGACATTACACGAGCCTACAATACAAGTTTGGAGAAAATGACATGGCATCCTATTGGGCTAGTGTCCACTGGAAACAAAAAGTTTTTGGAAGAGAGATCATTGGAGCCATGTAAGTGGTTGAGGTGGTCAAGGGATGTCCTGGCAAGTGGGTGCGGTGGGAGCAGAGGATGAAAGGCTTTACCTGTGGGTATCTTTGTAGAAGGCGAACTGCACCTTTCCTGGATGCAAATCTTTCCAAGCCCATGCATTTATTTTTTTGTTCTTTTATTTTTTTATTCTTTATTGTTTTTTCTTCAAGAGGCTAATCAAGGGACACTGCCTTGGCGTTGTGACCAATGGTGACAACATTACCCACAAGTACTTTTGCAGAAATGAGAAGCCTGGCTCGTGTTGAGACCCCCTTTCCCTTGGCCATGCAACCAAGAGTCACTACCCTGGCATGGTAAATGGTGGTAATGTCATACTGCTAGGTACCCATAGACCTAATAGGCTGGCTCGTGATGAGACCCCCTATCCTCTGACTAGGTATTGTTTTGTTATTTTTACGGGTCCCTCTTGTTTCTTGCTGAGAAGACTTTTATTGCTTTCTTGGGGATCCCTGGGTGAAGCATCTCAAGGTTTTATTCTTAGGATTTTATCTTTTGCCAGCTTAATTTTACCTTCTGGGCCTTTAGCCCCTTCTTCCCACGAGGTAAGGTGCAATCTTGTAAATAGGTCAACCCATGGCCCGAGCAAGTGTAAGGGATAGATCGGCGGGAAGCAAGATGAAAAAGTGGTGTTATGATGGGAGCGGATGATGGCTTTTTAGAAGCCCTCCCTAGTGGAAAACCAAAACCTACGGGCATATGCTTACTAGGGCATCCTGTGAATTCCCCTAGACATGGTCAAGTGGGCAAGCGTAAGATCCAAACATTTGTTAGAAATAAACGGAAATATATGCACACATTCAAGGGTTTTGATGATCAAAGTGACACATACCATGATACCCGAACTCATTACCTCATGGAGCAAGAGCCATCTCTAACACAAGACCAATCCGATGGTGATGGATGTTACTGCTGCTGACAAGATAGAGGCGCTGAAATAAAGAAAAGGTGGGCCCTCTAGGGCCATGCTAAAGTCGATCCATCTCTCGGTACTCCCTGTGGGCCTTGAGACATGATCTCCTAGTTATCCATAAAAGTGGGGGATAATAGGCATAGATGGACGTGGAGAGCACATCCTCCACATTCATTGACTCCCACATGCACGCTGACGCTAAGGAGGGGCATCGCCTCCCACACCCCCTCCTTAGCGCCGATAGGTGTGGAGGCCACCCTACATGCATGCTCGCGCCAAGGAAAGGCATTGACCCCCATGCCACGTCCTTGGCGTTGGCATGCATGTGGGCACTGGCAGACGTTGATGCCATGACCTCCATGCTCGTTGATTCCCATAGGCATTGCAGTGCCAAGGAGGGGGCATGGAAGGTGATGTCAGACATCACTCCCCTCACCCCCTCCTTGGTTCAACACCGACATGCCCACCGACGCCAAGGAGGGGGCGAGCGGGGGGGGGGCGCAATTCTCAACATTGCCCCTCCCCCAACTGTACGTGTTTACATGGAAAATGCATGCAGTCGGGAAGAGGGGTGATGCCCAACATCAACCCTCTCTGCAACGCATGCATTTACATGGTTTTATTTTTTAAAGTTTTTTAAATTTTGCTTTTCAATTGTTTTTTTTCTTTTTTTCTTTTTTGTTTGTTTTAATTTAGTGATTTAAAAGGTTTTTTTTTAATATTTTATTTCTTTTTAGTATGTTTTTTCACATTTTCTTTTAAATTTTTGGTTTTTTTTTCCGCCCTTTTCTTAACAAAAATTATGTATCTTTATTTTATTTTCATAGTTTTTAGTATGTTTTTTCACATTTTTTTTTAATTTTTGTTTTTTTTCCCTTTCTTAACAAAAAAATATTATTATTATCATTATTTTTCATATTTTTAGAAGGGTTTAGATTTATTTATTTATTTTCATTATTTTGTATAATCCAATTTTCCTTTTTCCTTTGATTTTTTTAAAATTAAATTTATTTATTTTTTTAATGGTAAAACCATGCTCCCTGTAATTAGGGGGAGGGGTCATGTCGGGCATCACCTCTCCCCCAAATTGCATGCAAATGCATGGTAACTAATTTTTTTTAGTTTGTTAGTTTTTTTAATTAGTTTTTAATTTAGTTTGTATTGTTTTTTTATTTTTTTTATTTTTTTATTTTTTCTTTTAAAAGTTTTTTAAATTTTGTTTTTTTCTGGATACAAAATTTTCTTAGCAAAAATTATTATTGCTTTTTTTTTCTTAATTTCATGTTTTTAAAAGGGTTTATTTCGACTTTTTCTTAATTTGTGTAATTTAATATATTTTTTAGAAGAAAATGTTTTTTCTTTTTCCTTTAGGTCTTACTTTTGACTTCAAAAATAAAAATGGTGCTACTAGTAGCACCACTTTTTTTTATTCAAGGGTGAATTTTCCAAAATATTGTTGGTTGTGAAGGTCACAATTTCGAATAAGTCGTAATTTTAACAACTCTTCCAAGAAAGGGTGCTACCAGTAGTGCCACTTTTTGAAACAATGAGTTGATTTTGGTGTTTTTGAGCCAAAAATATGGATTTTTTGGGATAGAGTTGTCATTTTGAGATCACAATTCTCGTTAAGTTGGTAACTATGTTGAAAATGAAGAGGGAGAAGAATGGGAGAAGGGAGAGGGAGAATAATTGGAGAAGGGAGAGGGAGAAGAAAATGAGGAAGAAGGAAAAGAGTAGGGAAGAAAAAAAGGAGTGGATGAGAGAGATGAATGAGAAAGAAAGGAAGAGGGAGATGGGGAGGAAGAGGAAGAGGAATAACACTACAAGGAAAACACCACATAGCACAATTTTTTATAGAACCTCTTCAACAAATTTCTCCCTTCTCTGGTTATAGTGGAGGTGAATGACTATAATTTTTAGTAGATTTTTTTGTCTGGTGTACTTCATCCTTCTTGTTGTACTAGTGTTCCCTCACTTAATAATAGAATTGGTGCATGACCCCACCACAAGAACCAAGGTATTTTAAAATATTTTGTTATAAAATACCGATTTTACAAAAAAAAAACAATTAACAAAAAATATTATCAGTGCGCCATATACCTATAAAAGTACCGATGCATATTTATATTGTCTAGCGCACCATGCTAGGTTAACATATTTTTTTATATAGTATGTATGTATGTATGTCTATTGGGTCTGGCCTAGGTGGTTGAGAGGAAGAGTGTTATCCTCCCCACCCAGGTTTAATTCCCACAAGTGACATGTTGAGCTCATAATGACTATATTGTTGTAACAACTTTGATCCCTATTGTTGACTTTGCCTTGTGCTTTGAATGATCTAGGGTTTACCCTAGGTACCATCCTCAGAATGATGGGAAGTGCCTGAGGTTTTCCTCGGGATATGTTACCTGGATATGTATGTATGTATGTATAATTGGCACACCATATACCTATAAAAGCACCAATGCCTTGGGATGTCTATTGACACACCGCATTAGGGTTAAAAAAATACCAAAATGAAAATTCATTTGTCACATTCACTCAGTGTTTCACATCCATTCAAGCATTGATCCTTGGTATTCTCTATGATTACCCTGTTGTCCAGTGCTATCAGATTTCCCAATTTCCCAATTTCTTTGTTTCCACAGTAGATTTGTGTTTGTTTTGAAATTTTTCAAACAATACCCAATTTTTCATTTTTTTTTATGTGACATCCATACCTTCTTAATAGATAAGAGACTAGATAAGTGGATTGTTATCCTTTAATTTACATTTTCGATAAATTAAAATTTAAAATTAATCTTTAATTTGATTTTTATTTTTTTTAAATTTGTAACATCCAACCATTCATCTTTAACACACAAAAGTTTTATAAAGATTTTATGAAAATTTCCCATGCTCTTTGATTCACTTTTAGATATACAGTCGCACTGTGATGGTGCTCCTTAAAACATTGGCATGATGCTTTTCATGTCGTACTATCTTATAATGCACCTATACATTTTAAGTGCACCAAACTATTTATCGTTATATTTGTAACAATTTCCTGTGCTCTAAAATATGTACGGGCACATCGTTGCAGTGCTCTTGGAAAAGTGTTGTGGCATTGCTTTTTAGTATGCACCATGTTATGGTGCACTTAACTTTTATTAAACACATCATCAATATTTATATAAATTTTTAGAAAATTTCCACATTATTCACTTCTCTTATGAACATACCATGGCAGTTCTCTTATAAAACCATATTATCGTGCTCCTCGGCATATTAAAGGCACAATCAAGATTTATAATAATTTTGCAAAAAAAATTCTATTATATCTAGTGTGCACCGTGTATGGTGCATTATTTTAAATTTAATTCAACCGGTGGTAAATATTGGTACATTTCAGAATATTTTAGTGTCTTGTGACTTTTATATATATATATATATAATGTTTGATTGTAGATTATATTTATAAAACTTGTTAACTTAGATGGTGCATGAATGTTTACCTATGAGCACTATTAACGGTGTTAGAATTAAAGCATCATTTGTAGTGCATTGGAGATGTAATCACATCGTTTATGGTGTATTTTGTAAATTAGGTGCATCAGTAATGTAAAAAAAATTAAGCTTAATATTTAATGATATTACAAATGAAAATTTATTATAGATTTATTTTATTTTATAGAATAGATATATGTGTTTAATGAAATTTATATATGAATCAAGGATAGAGACAACCATAGTGATAGCAGGTCAACACCTATACTTTTGTACATTATTGGCATATCTAAGAGAGGGAGAGGGATTTTACCCTCATCCTATTAGAGCTTAGACTCGTCACCTTTTGATGGAAGTTAGCCTCCTCAAGTATTATGAGGAGGCTAACTCCCTCAAGGGGAGCATGGGTTTGTTGATGCAGTTGATCCATCGATGGAATCATTATAGGTAGGCCTTAAGGGTTGATCTTGATTTATGGTACTAAGTCATAGAGGAGGATTTTTATTTTGTCATTGGGTTGTCTAGGAGGGCCCCGGGGGGGCTATTCCCATTTCCTTGATCTTTTACCCAACGTTATGGGAGAGACTCAATTGTCATATGTGCATAGATATGTTAGTGTGGACATAATTGAATCCAGAGAGTTTGAATCGTTAAGGGGGGATTTCATTTACATTCTTTCACAATAGAGGAGGTTAGGTGCTTGTCCCTTATGATGATGACACTAGAAAACTATACCTATGAAGGGTAGTGCATTAGTTTCCCTCTAATGTACTATGTAGATAGTTTGTTTTGCATGCCCCAATTGATCAAATGGTTTTCCATTATTTTACGACATATTTGTATTGCTTTGGATCATTGTCATTTTGTGTTTGATGGGAAACAAGCCTTCCCCTTTGCTTTAGATCTATTTACTTTGTTTTTTGAGTGTTTTTTGGTGACTTAGATGACACTCAATCGTCATCCTTGTAGGTTGATTACTAATGTGTGTATGCACATGTGGGTGCTGATGTTTCCCAAGAGCGGTCAAGCAGAGTACCCATGTAGGTTCAGTTCATAGGTTTTGGATCTATTAGCTAGTGAGGAGGATCATTCCCTTGATTAAATATAGTAAACATATGTAGGGATGGACTAGCAAGGATGTACAAACATCATAATTACTCAGGACAATCCAACAGATGAGAAAGGTAATATTATCATTATCATTTGATTAATATGGTTGCATATTTTTTTGTCTTATTTAATGCACATGTAATTGATTATACGAATTTTGTTTAAGTTGTCTAATTATTATTGTTTATTATTTTGTAGATATTAGCTCATGCATTGGCGAGGGGCCTCCCTAGACCTATGTATATATGGATGAGGCTGATGAAATAGATCACATGCACATACTTGACATGCTATGGAGGATAGATCATAGATTTAACCACTAGATTGCAAATCAGTTATATAGATTATTGTTTAGTTATGGTGGAGCCAACATTCCAATGTGTGATAATGCTAGACCTCAAGCTTGTGTGTGTGTGACTTCCATACAATATGACATTATTGATGCATCATGTTATGTGTCTGCATTTATGGTAAGAGGATGAAGGATGAGGAGCTACAAACTATGAGATGTGTTCATTCATCTTATTCATATAATTTGTTTACAAATGATGATATGTGTGAAGACAACCCTCCTCCACCTCCAAATTCTCCTGATATTCTACCTCCAACTTCTCCACCTCATCCACCATCTACTCCCCTTCCTACTCTTCCACTTGCACCACCTAAACCACTTGTTGCATCATCCATTAATCCACCTACTAAATAGGGTATTGGTCCTATATCCTCTATCGTCTTATTGGGTGACATAGACATTGTAGGAGACCTATATCTAAATGTAGTTGATTTCTTATATATTGGAGGTATCAATGCCTCTAGGTTTGATAAAAAAACCTAGTAGTAATCGACATGTATATTGATTACTATGATGTATATTATTTGGCATTTATATTTGACATGTATATTTTACTTGACATTTATTTATCACATATATTGATTTTTATATTATCATTTATGTATATAATGCATTTTCATATCATGTTGATGTTGAATTTGTTTGATTTATAATAAATATATTAAGTTTAATATGTTAATAATTAACATTATTAATGATTTCTCTATTTTTAAATTAAATTTGATATGCCATATAATGCTTAACTATAGTTATATGAAATCGTTTAATTTGGGTTGTGATTGCAAAAACTTATAATAATCATTCAATGTGTAGCATCCCTAGCCTCAAGTTGGTCCATGCCACTCAACAATTCCACCTCTCTGATACCAATTAATTCATAAAAACCCTCTGCATATGATTGTAAATGCATTCCTAACAACATATGGTTTTCAAGCATAAATATAACGGAAAAACCATAACAAAAAATACATAAATATTCACATGGTAATTAAAATAAGCACATAGAAGATACTTATCTTTTTTTCAATCACCTACTGCATGCAAACCTCAGACTTTACTCCCAACCATAGACTATGTTTCTCATAAACTCTGAATAGCAGAGTCGCCCTCGATCTAGGGCTAGAAACTCCTCCAGGGAAGGCTTCTTAAGACATACTAAGGTCTAATCAACACAATAATACTCAGGCCAAGGTGCCAATTGTTGAAACTAGCGTACAAACTCTTATTTCCCATAGCCCATCCTACCCGATGAAGTGTTCCCCTTCTCTTCTCAACATTCCTTTGGCTTCCCCACTTCCCTTCCAGGGCTTCAACAATAGGTCAGACAAAAAGTCTAAGAGCTATGTAGTTATTTCCAGCATTTAGGGAACCAATCCTAGCAGTTCTCTCACCCAGAGAGAATGCTCATGGGCCTGAAAACCCACTTCTTCAACATGCACATAGGTCTGACAACCCACTTCTTCGGATCAAACCTCCAAGGAATCACTAGTTACAAGTAGCTATAAGAGCTCCCAAGTACATGTGAGACTATGGATGGAAGATTGAATGTATGGAAATAGTCAATGAGATAATAATGAGTAAATGATGGGAATAATGGTAGAATGACGAGAAAATACACTATTTACCTACTTTATATATGCATGTTCCCAACTTGACACTTGTCATGTTGGGAACTACCTTGTCCCCACTTGTCCCCATTTGGTGATATGTTCCTCCTCCTTAGGCACTTAGGGACTTAAAATAAAAATATCACATAATTATACTTTTAGGAAATATTAATATAATATTTCCTTGGCTTAACCCCCCCTTGACTTATTCCCTCATCCTAGACCCTTAGCCCCCTTTCCTTTCTAGTGGAGTTTATCCCCTCATACTTTTTTTTTTGGTTGGTCTGCAACAATGATGTATTTTTATTAATATCATCGAGTGCGATTACATATTACAATTTTAGGCTCGCTGGCCTTTTAGCATCCAAGCTATCTAACCTAATAACCACACATGAACTATGGCCTCAAAACACATACACAAAGGCACTCTAACCCAAAATATCATGGCTCAATAGCCTATATATACATTTACAATTTGGGGTTCATCCTAGGGGTATAACATTCCCCTCCCCCTTATTTGTACATTGTCCTTAGTGCATTATATATACACATGTACAATCAAAATCTTAAAAAATATTCATTCCTTTGCTATTGAAGATTTTTATCCTTCCGGTTCTCTTCTTTACAAGTACTAGATTCATGTCTTCATACTTTAGCTGGAAGTATTTTTCTCTATTCCACATAGTTGCTTCGGGTAAGAATTTAGCTCATTGTTATTTCTTACACATCCTCATGATTCTAGCCACCGTGTCATAGGAATTCTTGAGCTGCCTCTTCTTTGTTGCACTCACCCTTCTAGGATTAGGCATCCCTCCACTACTACACAATCCTTCAACGATCCATATTTCCAAGGATTTCACATACAAATAGAGTGTCAACTCATTACTAGACCCCCACCAAGGGTTCATTCTCTATAGAAATCATAGGGATCCAATGTCCTGATAGTATTCTTTCTTCCCAAGAATTTTGGCTTTAATAACCATCATCCCATATGTATCACACACATATGGTCAACATGAGACAATATCATAACAATTTCATTTATAAATTCAAATTGTTTTTATTAGGAAATTCAAATTTTTTCCCAGGTATGAGATTCCATCTCATATTTTCTTGGTTGTTGCAATAACATGCATCAGTCTTTATTATGGATTTCAGTAGGGCCATACTTGAGACCACTTTTCTTGCAGTACTTCCATCTTGCATTCAACCAAATATATTGTTAGTATTTCCTGTAGAATATATTTTTATTGTAATATTTGCATTATTATACATCATTATTTTCATTACTTTGTTCTCCTCAAAGATTTTTTTTGTAGCCCATCCCCATGTAACCACTTTATCATGCAACTTCTTTTGTTTCAATTCCTAACAACTCCTAAAATGTTCTCAATTTCATGAGTTCATACTAATTACAATATTTCAATTGTTAGCATAATCATTTCTATGAAATATAGTATATGCATGCATTCCTCGAAAGGAATTTCATAATGCCTTCAAGCATAGACAACTCTATCTTAGCATGCATGAGTGAAAAATACCACTTTCACACTTTCATGATATATTCATGCATACTATTCAATGCACCCTTGTATTAGTTTCAAAATTCCCTTTATCTAAGTCATGCATCCCACCATGGTGAATTGGAAGGTCTGGTCAATGCCTCGACACATCCTCCATCCACTTCCTATCGCTTGCTCAACCATTTGGATTCTTTCTTTTTTGAACCAAACACTACACCAAGATTAAAATTATGTGGTGCTCCTCAATGTTAGAAAAAAGGTTGTAGTCCAAACATTAGTTATAAGTAGGAATTTCATTGGATACTTGTGTGGCACTATAGCCTTTCCATAACCAACCATGTCATGATCTCAGACATGACTAGCTTTACTGGAATTTATCTCTATAATAGGGTCATAACCCTTTATTTTCTTTGGTTACTAACTCATAACCAACAAATCATGACATGCTACTATGTC
>JASDQU010099880.1:161328-173999 GCA_032191745.1 Picea mariana | reverse complement strand
TCAGTAATCCAACAGTGGTTTCAAAATTTAACCAAGTATTGGACTATGGGTTAATGCTCGATGAGAGACAGGATACAAGACTTTCCATTGGATAGGTTTTGATTTTCATTTCCTATGTTAGGAAAACTTTAGTGGGGAAGTGTAAGGTTTAGTCTTGCAGCTTGCCACTCGAATGATAAGGGGTTTAGGTCTCACAGTCAAATGAATACTACAGATGGGCTTGGTTGAGGCCTGAAAAGAGTTAGGATTAGGTTTGACCTGAAGTGTGAAGTAGTCACTATGTCACGGTGCAAATGGGGAAATCCACTACTCCAAAGAACCGGGGAGACCAGGGTCCAAAGGGAAGAAAAGCTAAATAAAAAAACTCTAACCCTATAACAATTTAGTAGTGAAAGATAAAGGGTATTGCAGGATTTAGTATTTACCTGACACTTAATTGACACATGGAAAGGGGTAATTTTATGGAGTTGTGGTTTTATCCCTTTGACATCTCGACAATGTACTTGCTCCAATGATTCTTACCTCTCTTTTCAGTTGCTCGATGAATAAAGTTAACAAAACGAATGGTGAGAGATTCCTTTTATAGGCGATGGGAAAAATAAATGTGATAGGACATGGGGGAATGTCGACAATGTTGGTGAGAATTTGTAAGGTAGCTAGAGAGGTAGTGGGGGGGGCAGAGGGCCCATAGTGATAATAGTGGATGTCATTCAATGTAAGGTGGACTAGGTCCACTATATTATTAAATAAGGCCCACTATGATAGTTAGCTATAATAAATGGGTAATTAGATATAATAAATGTAAGAGGACTTCTTAGAAGGTTCTATTTCTAGAAGATTCCTCCTCTAGAATGTTCTTAGGTGATGGTAGCACTATATAAAGGGGTTCAAGCAATGTAATGAGACATGAAGAGAAGTATTGTATTTGGAGCGGTAGCTCAATAGGAGGATGCCCCCTCGAAGAGGCAAGTGAACAGGAGAGGATCCCTTCCATAATAGGATCCATTGTATGGTGTTGCCCTACCTCAGGGGTTTTGATATAATAAAGTTGTGGTTTTCTATATGGTTTCATATATCTTCTGTGGTGATTGTATTAAGATATCTTTGGATCTATTGTGATATTTTGTATTCAGGTCTTTAGTACTTAACAGAAGTCCTCTGGTATACACTAAAGGAGTTCATGGGGAAGTATTCAGTGTATACCAGAGACAATTATATGAAGTGTGTTGAATGTCGTCGGAGGATAAGATGGAAACTCCTCGGGTTTGACTGGAGGAGTTTATGTGAACTCCTCTGGTCAAACCAAAGGAGTTGGCATAAAGTTCAATGATAATGACTTGGAAATTTGATCCAGTTTGTGGGAAGAGATCTGGTGACTACCAAATAATTTGGAGGGAACTCCTTCGGTATATACTAGAGAAGTTTAAATTAACTTGTCTGAAAAATAGAAAATTTCCTCCAAATGTTTTTGCATAAGTGTCAAAACAAAAATTCAATTTAGACCAGACCAAGAAAATCTAAAGTCAATTTTTTATAGAGAGGATTAACCATGCTCAATTTTCAAGGAAACACTCAATT
The DNA here is from genome assembly GCA_032191745.1 of Picea mariana. NCBI lineage: Eukaryota > Viridiplantae > Streptophyta > Pinopsida > Pinales > Pinaceae > Picea > Picea mariana. The sequence continues at coordinate 172,421 of JASDQU010099880.1, read as the reverse complement.
CAAGAAATTTTCAAAGAAGAGAGAACAAAGGAGGCTCCATTCTCTTGGGTGAGATATTTTTAATCAAGAAAAATACAAGAAAAAGGAGGGTTGTTGGTGCATGTCACAACAAATGGTGACACATTGGGCAGATCTATGACTCTCTGCAAAGATGGTATACAAACATGAATTTTTGAGAAAGGGAGTGTTTTAATGCATGACCCAAGGGAGAAAGAACATGCCCCGTAGTTTTTTAAAATGTAGATTTTGACGAGACAAATTTTGTATGATACAAAGGAGAAGTTAGGGATGTGTCCAAAATAAATCGATCATTAAAACATACTTTTCCACATGGAAACGAATTTAGAGAGGCATGTAGAGTACTATGGGGAATTGATACACCATGAATGATACAAATACAAGTTGTTGTGCATTTCCCTGGTGTTTTTTTGCTACCAATGAATGTCCATATCCCTACGGAGTCAGAAGCCTTTCTCCACTATGAGCAAGCATCCATAACATTGAGGAAGATACTTGCATGTCCCACATGATATGGAATTCCTTTCCCCAAGCCTTTACTCCTTTTTAAAATTCCATTCCATTATTTTCATAGAGAGGTGGATGCAGGATTCCAGTTTTCCTTTAAAGGCATGAGGGATGATACCTATGATGGTGAGAGTTTCCAACTTTATTATAGATGAGCAGACTTCTTTAGTAACATTCTCGAGAGTAATACAAATGTCTTTCCTTAAACAATTTCTTCTTAGTCTAGAAAGACTCAAAAATATATTCTTAGGCAGGGCCTTTGGCTTCTCTCTTTGTTACATTTTCAATTGTACAATGCTCGCGTGTTAATGAACTATGTTCCACTACTAGATATGACTTTAAGGGATGCACAATGATGCTACATAGTTAGGAATCAGGTTATGTCTAGAAGAAAGATCACATAGGTATTAGGATGTTGACGCAAAATGTGTTACACTTTAAAGGTATATCCAGGCCCAAGATATCAAGCATTTGAGAAATTCAGAGTGATAATTCTCCAGAGAGAAAAATAAAAGGCTCAAAATCAAACAAAATACAAAGCATTGAATCAAATGCAAAATATTATGCAAATAGAAATTAAATAAAAAATGAGCAGAAAACCAAAAAAAAAGAAAACTCTATTTATATATAAGGATGGAGTTGCCTCAAGGGCTAGCCAATGTAGAATTTCAGAATTTGGCCATTGATGGGGAGGATATCAACATCCCCTTCGATGTTTTGCAAATTATAGGGTCTCTAGCCAATTTTCTCTTTAATTATGAAAGGGACAAGACAAAACTGCTGAAATTTTGAATGCTTTCCTTTATCTTCAAGTGACTTGTCCCACTTGAGAATGAGATCGCCAATTTGAAACTATTTCTCGCTAACAAATATTTTTCAAGCTAGTGTTTAACAGTCTATTGGTGAGTTTTGAGTTTTTTTTTGGACTTTGCATAGTTCTCTTCTAGGTTCAGTAAGTTATCAATTCGTCTCTGGATGACGGGACATTCTCTCTTGCAGGACTACTGGGTAAGTTGGAGGGAAGGAAGATACATAATTGAAGGGAGGATAGCTTCTTTCATATAAAAAAGGAAATAAGGAGAAGTCCCTATGGATGCTTTAGGGGTGACACAAATATCCCATAGGGAATTGGGTAATTCTTTATTCTAGTTTCTTTGTTGATCGACCATGATTCGCTTAAGAATTCAGATTAGGTTCTTATTCGTGGATTTGGCCAAGCAATTGCCTTAAGGGTAATAGTTGGTTGAGTATTTTAATATAATCCATTTTTACAAAGCGAACTCAGAAAATTTAAGTGATGAAAATTATGTTGCATTATCAAACACAAGAGAGTTAGGTACCCCAAACCTGGTGATAATGTGTTGTTCAAGAAAATTTATTACCACTTCATCATTCACATTGGTTAGTGGTATTGCTTTAGTAAAATGTGTAAAACAATAAGTAGCAGATAGGATATACCCGTGTTTCTTTGATGAATGAGAGTGAATCTCACCAAGGATGTCCAACCCCCATTGCTCGAAAGATTCTTTAACAAGAACATGTTGAAGCAAAATAACAACGTTATACTCTCTTGCAGTAGATTTTTGGTAGGTTTCACAACTTTGTGAATATGCATGAGCATCATTGAACAATGTTGGCCAATAGGTACATCCTGCATAACATGACCACCATGTATTGATAAGGATTTCTTAGTGTGGTTGTAGGGTATTCTCCATTGGGTTTGAGCTTGAATTACTTATCTGGCTTGTACTAGATGGGGCATAACTCTTTGGCTGTGTGCTTGAATTCACCAAGTAGTTCATTTTCTAGCTTCTTGGTCCCCTTCTCTAGATGATATGTAATGACCCCAATCATTATGACTACAAGCAACACAAAGAAAGTGAATTTTTTTTTTTGTTTTAAGTAGGGAACACTAGCACATCATGCCACTAGATGAACATGTGATATGATAGACAATAACAACGACTACCCGCCCGACACAAGCAAGACAATGCCTACAAGCTAAAGGACAACATCAAAAACCCGACACATCAGCTTCGATGACCAATAACTAGAAACCTCTACATCACGCAAACCAAATGCATTAAGGCATTACAAAACATTGCTTTGCGTCGCTTGTAGTCATAACGATTGGGGTCGTTACATGATAACACTTGGATAGTACTTCGGGATAGAATGAAGTTGTAGGCTCTCCCTTGGCATTATAGATATACCTATTCTCCAAGTCCACATCCTTAAGTATTTAGGTGATGGTGTCATCACAGAGGAATATAGAATCACGATCTTCTACTTTGTATATCCCATATTTTCTGATGTTCTTGAAAATTTTGAGTTCGCCTTGGTCCTCTACATTAGTGGAGAAATTTTGTTTTTTGAAAATTTGATAAACGTCGCTCTATCTAAGTGCATCTTCTCCCTTTTATAGGAATATGGATGTGTCATTGTACATTGCCCCTACAATATATGGTTCATTTTCGATCTAAAGGCCACTCTCGGAGGCTCCATGACTGGTTCTTTGTTGGTTGATTTCTTCCTCGAGGACATGTATGAATCTGCCAAGCATATATGAAATCAATTTAAAAAAAAACCATAAATTATATACATATATGTGAAAATAAGTTTATTTAAGTGTCTCATGTGAAATACCCGAGGAGTCACTTGTGTTAATGCTAGGCAGGAGATCATCATTAGACAACAAGAGTATAATAATAGGCATCATAGACATCTTAGTGAAAAGATAGAGCAAAAATAGGTTGAAAAGGTCCAAAGGATTGAAATCGAAGAAGTTCTTACTAACTGCTTTGATGGCTATCAGAGGAGAAAATACCAAGTTTGTTGAGGGGTCACCTGCATATCATAGAAGTTAGCGTAAAATATTATGGTGTACACCAAAATAATTCATGTGAAAGGTTCCAAATATAATGAGGAATTTTGTAAAAAAATATTTGAATAAAGTAACGAAAATCATGCGAAGTGTGTGAGAATGTGAACTAGAGAGATTTGTGCCAACTCCTCCGGTGAAAACCAAAAACATTTAGATTATTTTTTCCAAATGGATCGAGTGAGTTGATACAAAATTTCTTGAAGGAACTRGAGCAGTTTACATAAAGTATGATAGTGGGTAGAAAGAAAACCAAAGAGGTTTAAGTTAACTTCTCTGGTAATACCATAGGAGTTTGTCTAAAAACATCCAAAGGGATCGGAGTTGTTGGTGTGAAAATCATCGGTTGGACTAGAACATTTCATAACTATCTTTGCAGTTTCAAAATTTAACTAAGTCTTGAACTATGGGATAATTCTCGATGAGAGAAGGGATACGATATTTTCCGTTAGCTAGGTTTTGATTGTCATTTCCTATGTTAGGAAAACTTTAGCGGGGAAGGGTAAGGTTTAGTCTTGCAACTTGCCACTCGAATGATAAGGGGTTTAGGTTTCGTGGTCAAATGAATACTATGGATGGGCTTGGTTGTGGCCTGAAAGGAGTTAGGATTTGGTTTGGGCCGAAGTGTGAATCAATGGCTATGTCACGGGGAAAAGGGGGAAATCCACTACTACAAAGAACCAGGGAGACCAAGGTCCAAAGGGAAGAAAAACTAAATAAAACAACTCTAACCCTATAACAATTTAGCAGTGAAAGATAAAGGGTATTTTCGGATTTAGTGTTTACCTGGCACTTAATTAACACATGGACAGAGGTAATTTTATGGAGTGGTGGTTTTTTCCCTTTGACAACTCGACAATGTACTTGCTCCAATGCATCTTACCTCTCTTTTCAGTTGCTCAATGAACAAAGGTAAAAAAACAAATGGTGAGAGATTCCTTTTATATGCAATGGGAACAATAAATGTGATAGGACATGGGGGAATGTCGACAATGTTGGTGAGAAGTCCTTTGGTATAAACCAGAGAAATTCATGGGGAAGTCTTTGGTGTATACTAGAGACAATTATACGAAGTGTGTTGAAGTTCATCGGAGGATAAGATGGAAACTGCTATGGTTTGACCGGAGGAGTTTATGTGAACTCCTATGGTCAAACTGAAGGAGTTGGCATAAATTTCAACCATAATGAACTGGAAATTTGAGCCAATTTGTGGGAAGAGCTCTGGTGAAGACTGTTGACGATCAAAATTGTCAATGAAGTTTTGCCCGCAAAGTGTTGCTAAAGCCTATTCTTATAACAAAACTAAATAATACTAGTAGGTGGGAGCCCCTTGAACTATTGGAGATCAAATCTGTTAATTTTTTATGTTGTGATGATATGCGACACGACTTACATGGTTGATGAGGTATTGTTGTTATTGGTTATGATTTGAGCTTATGAAGTGTTGATTCATGATGTTACTACAACCTATGATATTCATTAATATCATTGCTTTCTATTCTTATCACACCTGCACAATAGACATGTTACTGAAATTACATGAAGGACAGTTTTGAGAAAGGAAAAAATACTATAACAAATGAAAGGAGAAGCGATCTAACTCTAGAATTTTGCTATACTACATGCGAACAATTGGAAAGAAATGAGAAACAATTGCAAAGGAGAAGAATTTAAATATATCCTATTCACTATACTACATGCATGAAAGACTTAACAATTATTGTTAAATCCTAGATAACAAGTAAATGCTTATGCAATTGTGATTGAATTATATGTTTAATACGCATATGGTATGAAATGTTGGTGCTGCATTTGGCAAGGTGATAGTGCTAATGGTTATGCAATGATTAATTGACTTATGTGGTCGATATACATATGGTATATTTGGATAGATTGAATGTTGGTGGCTCATTTGACAAGGTAATGGGCGTTAATGGTTATGCGATTTTGTTTGAGTTATATAATAAGGAATTGGATATATGATGTGGAGAGCGCATTTGGCAAGTAATATGTGCAGATTCCAACACAGAGTTAAATTAATGGTGTTAATTAAGAGTTGGTTGGCATGTACTGATTATTAATGCATTGTGGGTGGAGGCGACGTGCATTTACTGCACGTCACCTTTACTCCTCTTGTTAGCCACCACCCTATTTGGGCTATTGTTCGATCTTGCTACTGTGGTTATGATCCGAATTTTTAGCAGGGAGGAACTGCTCGGCCAGCTCTTGTTTTAAGGAATTCGATTAGAGGTATGTCTTTTTTTGGTCATTCATGACTCTGATCTGGTTATGAAATGATTACTGGATCAGGTGTATTGGTTTGTGTTTTCCTAAGTGTTGCAACTATGTGAAATTTGGGTTCTTGGAATGAAGAGTGGATGGTTCTTCCTATAATAATTTTGAGTTCGTAGAGGTTATTAGTATTCCTGGGTGATAGCTCTATGTTATCTCTACTAGTTTAGTTGGAGGGTTTTCGTTTAGTCTTGGGTGGATAGATATCTTCACGCATTGTCACTAAATCTAGTCTTTGTCTTCATGGGTTTAATGGTCGAAGGTTTTCTACGTCACTGTGTTTTGTTCACTTCGGCATTAGCTATTTTCACCACTAAGGGTCACAAAATGGGTTATCCTGTTTTTACTCGGCCTTTTCTTCACCTCCGTGTTGTGGTTGTTTGATAGAGGAGCAAGAGGGTTATACCCTGCGTGCGTTAACTAACCTTTTACAGGCTGAACTAGAGCCCTACCTTTTGGTTATGGCCCCCTATCATGGTTTTGTACCCGTCCACGAATGATTCGTGGTTCTTCCTATATGCATCATGGCCTCAGAGTTTTCACCATTACAAAGAGTGGCTCTACTCTCCCTGTGCTGGCTACAAAACAAACCTTAGCCCTCCAGTCTAAAGATTGATAGAGAAGACCAGCCTAGCATGTTGGTATTACAACTTGGTTATGGTTGGTTGGTGGTATAATTGTCGACTAGTTTGAGCACGGGCTTGACCAGTTGGCCGTGTGACAGTCAAGTTGTTTATAGTCACTGACTCTATTATAACAGTGGCAAACCCTACATTTCCAATTACACTTTCAAAGTACACAATTACGCTCCTTATAATAATAACTCAGTATTGTTAATGGAAAAGGCCTCTGCCCCGACTCGAATTGATGCGTGGGTATGCGTAATTGCCACAACTTGTTAGGTTGATTGATTTTTTAAGACAGTGGCAAATTGTTTGGTTGATACACAGTCACTGGTATTTTCATTAATGATTATTTGGATGATTAGATGGCATTGGTTACAACTCACGCATGTCACGTTGTGTGGATGGTGTTTTGCAAAATGAAATAATAGTCATGGTAACTTTGGTTTTCTTTGGGGCCGAATGATTATTGAACCGGATGACTGTAGAAAACACATCCACTACATCCTTATGTTTGTTCAATTGTATAAGCCTGAGTTTGCACAGCATGGTCAATTACGGTGTGACTAAATCGAAGCAATATTGTATTAAGTCGATGGCTCAGCCCGATGGGTTGAGTTCTTGTCGTGACTGTGTGTTTGTTGTGCTAAGTTGAAATGTTGCATCATGGGGTTTTGTTATCTGCGCACTATGTATAACATAGATGGCTTGAGTTCTCACAATCAGAGATACTCATAGAGTTTTTGAGAACATTTTGTTGCATCCCGATCATTTGTTGAGACAAGCTTGTTGTTGATACCTCGTCGTGTTGGAAGGATGGCCAAACTTTTAAGTCACTTTGAATTTTTTTTTTTTTAACAGTGGCATAACTACATTGCCTGGGCAAATTACCCTGTGCATAGCTTGTGTCTAAATGGTGGTTGTTGGTTGTATGATTAATTGTCAATTCGGGCGTGGAAATTTGGTCTTGATTATTTTGGTTACTGCCTATATATGTTTAATGGATATCATTGCATTTAAATGATAGGCCTGATTGCCGTGATAGTGACTTCATTGTTAATTTGAAAACATCACTTATGAGTATTATTGTGGATTGAATAAATGCATGGGAAGTGGTTGATTTTGATAGTTTACAGATTGGAAATGGGTATTGTTCATAATTTGTTATAAAATACAAAGTATCTGAATGAAGGGAACAAAACCTCTTACAAATTGTGTGGAATACATACTTTCTTGCGGTAGCACTATGTTGGATATTTGATTATGAACAATGAACTAGTTAAATTGCACATGAATTGTTGATGGTTGATGCATCTCTTTTCGCAACATGTTTTATGGATCACTTATTTAATTTCATGAACAATAATGGTCTTTATTCCCTTCCATGATTTCATTTTCTGCTAGTTACAAATCCCATCACCTTCCCATTTCATTTTTTCACTCCATGTTCTAAGATTGATTGCAGTCAAGAGAATTTTGGTGTTAAGTCAATTGGAAGTGGCAGTGTCTTGTGTGGATTGTAGTGATGTTTTATCGGTTTGATTTTAAATTGGTTTTTGTTGTCATTGAGAAATGACCATGTCTTTTCCCCCTCATTATATCATATTATTTCTCAATACAACCCCCTCACATATCCCAAAACCCTTTTTCACCCCCTTCTCATTGATTAACAGTAAAACAATTTGTATGGATTGGATTGCATGAGTCTGATACATTGTTGAGCCAAATCTATTTCATATTTTTAAGAGTTGTCATGTATGGTTAGTTAAAATACTATTTGCTAATCGATCACGCATGTAGGATGAGTTTTTTCAGTCGAGGTATCCATGGCCAAGGAAATAGACGTAGAGGTAATTGGAACCGAGACCCAAGAAGGCCCAGGTTCTCCATACATTTTGATGTTGATTCACAAGAGCTTGGCCAATTGTTTCATGCCAGATTCTTCAATTGGATTGGGAAAGGAACAATCCAACCTAGGCTTGAAAGGCCTCCTTTCCAAGCCCCACAAGCACCCATTATCCTTGTACCTCCTCATGTCTCATTACAACCTGAGGTCCCTAAAAATTATGGATAGCGGGAGATTGTCCACCCGACAGTCTCTCAACATCGTGGCTGGCCCAACTTGTCTTTTCTTTCTCATCCATTGGTTAACCCCATTTCCCAAGCTGCCCCTGACCACTTGCCAGTTCAATCCTCCCATGCTAGCAAGAGATTGAAAATTGAGGCCCACCATGCCATTGATAAAGGAAAAGCCACTGCTGCCCCCTCCTCACCCTCCAATGACCTCTGGAAAATTCATGTCTTTCTGGATGCATTTGAGGGATGATTGTTCCGACGTGATCAACGAGATTAGGTCTAAAGGCTCTGCACAGCCAAAGGCAAATTTAGGAAAATCAAGAGGTGATAGCATCAATCAAGGAAGGGTTGCATCACAGACTCAGAAATATGGCTTTTGAGTTTTTATTATATCTATTGTTTTATGACAGCTGACTTCAGGGATCTTTCGACATCATGTTTATTTTGGATATATGAGTATTAATTTTCAAATAATTTCAAATTTCATGAGTTTAAATTACCAAAAGTGAATATGTTGATGGGAGACACAAGGAGGTGTATTTTTCTTAACTAATGGTTATGTTATGATTGTTGTGATTGTTATGAATTAAAGGGAGTCACAAGGGTCCCACCTACTAGTTATTACTTATTTATGACCCTTATTATAATTATTATTGTTCCCCCTAACTAAAGTTAGTTGAGTCTTTTAATTAACTTAACTAATTAATTGGTTCAACTTCTTCAACCAATTTTAATTTGTTAAAAGAAAAAGGAAAGGGAGGAACAAGAGGAGGGATAGAAGCAGAAGCATGCTAAGGGTTTCTCTTTGAGTTTATGTTGAGATAGTTCAATTTTCATTCATTCATATATTCATCACAACCTAATTCTCTTTTATGATAACAGGGTCTTATTGTAGACAAAAGTATTCAGGGCTGAATCAAATCATTCAGACACTTGTTTTTCAGAGGTGTTGATCTATCTTTGATAGTCTATGTAGACTTGTCTGTTTGCTAATTGGTTTTCATGACTGATAATGGCTATTGTGCGGAGTCAAGTGGGCAACAATCTGTGGAAAATTGATCCTTCTTTTAGAGTTTAGTTTTGTTTTTCTGTCAGAGGTCCTTTTGTATGTTCCATCGGGGATGTATAAGTTTGACTTTGGTCCAAGATTTCTGTATGAGATTTTGTAAAGAAAATGACTCTTTGGTGAATTGGAATGAAATAAAGGATTGCTTTATGTCTCATCTATCTTGATTATCATCTTGGTGTCTTTACTTATGTTCTTACATTTATTTCATCAACTGTTATATTCAGAAAATTACATAAAAAGTGAATTTCCAGCAAGCTTTTTGTTGATAAAGACTAGCCTAAGCACTCGTAATTAATACTTGTGAGTTAGGATGTTATTTTTGTTGGCTATAAACATAGGGTAATATTCGTGTCTACTTTTCTTTAGCCAAGTAAAGTCTAAAAATGCTTGAGTAAGATCGTTTCATATTTTTTCCTCAACATTTATTTGGCGACCATACTGGGGAGATCCTTGATATCTCTCCGGTTAATTTTTATATTCGATTTTTCATCGATATATCTTTCTTTTCTGAAATTGATTCTTTGACTATTTTCATATTAATGATTGTTCCTGTTGCAAGGTATCCCTATATCGTGTAGTAGCCGAATAAATTTAACGTCAAATAATTAATCAAACAAAACAGTAACTGCTACTTGATTTCAAAAAATTCAATAATTCCTTTTTAATTGAGCACATACGCATTTTAAATTGATCAATGAATAATAAAATTTTATAACAGAATAAAACAAATACATAATTTTAAAATACCTTGGTCTGATGCTAATTCCTCCGTCGATCTAGTTGTTCGTGCTGAACTGGATCCAACACTGCCCAAACCTTGTTCCACCCTGCCAACTAGGACAAATTCCTAGCTCCAGTATATCATATGGATATACTGGCCCCTGTGCCCAAAACCTCCAGCAAACCGGTGCCCCTGTACTAAACCTTCCCGACTATAGAACTCAACTCCTGTGCAAATCCAAGAGAAACCTCCAAAAATTCCTCGTAGAATGGTAATCCCCTTCCCAAAAGAATGCCTTTCACCGTAAGGCTCTCCCCGTCATATTGCCCCTTCACCGACTTCCCCCTCCTTCATTACTTTCCTTATCCATTTATTAATTATCTTATCCTTTCGTAGTTAATGCCCCTTATCCCATTATTCATGTTCCTTATCCCCTTTATTTATTATTTTATCCTATATTTAATGTCCTATCCCTTCCCGAATACGTAAGCTTTAATTTAACAATATAATTTATTAACCCCCTTTAATTCTTTACTTAATTAATTAATGAGTCAATTAATAATTAATTAATCCTTGACAATTATGAACAAGTAATTAGTAATAATTAATTAGTTAATGTTATTTAAGAAATAATTATTGTTTAGCTAACTTTTAGGACAGTTAGATTATTAAATTAATTATAATTAATAATCCTATACATCTATTTAAGCAAGGTCATTACATACACCCACCCTTCAGGAAACTTCGTCCCAAAGTTAAGGTATCTTATGGTACAAAGGAAAAGAAACATGGTTCACACATTCATAACAAGTAACTGAAATTATCAGTAAGTAAGTCATGAAAACTCATACATACTAGTGTATATGTACAAGAAATGCATGTGTAGCTAGTACATACAAGTCCCGT
>JASDQU010099880.1:94625-110599 GCA_032191745.1 Picea mariana | reverse complement strand
CTCCTGTCAAAAGTTGAACCAAGTGAACTAGATATTGTTGCACTTACATCTGTCTATAGATGCTTGGGACACACACACATATTGAAACACATGTATGAATGTACATCCCACATACCCAAGCTTAGGTTCAAATTGTGCATTCCACTCGGCCTCTATAATCTGGGGGAATGAACCTCTCCATCCAGAGATGCTACCTGTAACTATGGTAGGTCAAGAAACATACTATCTTATCCTTTAATTCTCATAATGAAAATCAACTATAACAAGGTGCATACTTAGCAAAAATATGAGATACAAGAATAAGAAAATAGAAAATCTTTAATGGAAATGGTACATATGAAATTTTATTGTTCTATCATGAAAGTCGAACTATAAATATACAAGTATTCACGATTGATGTTAGCTCAGTGTAATGCCAATCTACATAAGAAATTATTTATAAGATGAAGCAACAAAGCAAACCGAAACCAAAGAATAGGTTTCAATATGTTTAGTGTTAAGATTCATGTACTTGAAAGGTTTCAATATGTTCATTGTTAAGATTCATGAACTTGAAAGTGTAGTTTCGCAAAAGAATTTTTGAAATATTGGTGAATGATATAGTTGATCCATGTTAAAATTAAAGCAGTTGCGAGATCCATTCTACAGAGGGATGGAAAATACCCTAGTTGTGATCTAGGGCCCCCAATACACTCTTGGGGTTCTTGGTCTGGGACCAAGAAGTTAGAGCCATGGAAAAAGACCCTAGTTGGGCCCCCAATGTATTTCGAGGGTTTTTCGTCAAGGACCAAGAAGTTTGATGATATAAGTCCCAAGATGTGTTCCAGGGAATCCTTGTTTAGCACTTGGATTGATCCTTGGTTGTGTACCTTGGTGGTTAAGACCCTAGATCTATTCTAGGGTCCCCAGATGTGTTATGGGGTATCCTGGTATGGGATCGGGTTGTTTCTTGGTTTAAGTACCAAGTCGAGATGATGTGTGACTTTCTTCTCTCCCGGGATGGTCCATGTGACCTGGGAGCAGTCAAGAAGAAAGACATGATCACGTTATTAGCCTTCCACGTATGCTAGAATGATAAAATCTTATAAGTTATATCATGAGACTCATGTGGAAAAAAATGTCATTAAAGAAGGACTTGACATTTTGACACTGTCTTAGTGTTTATCGATAAAAACACTTTGCTTGAGTTATTACCCTCCTAAGTTTATGTTTATGTGTTGGATCGATTTTATATTTTGGATCCTACCTCTTCCTAAAGAAAGTTGATTGTCATGTTCATGAAACCCTTATCTTCGATTTATTATAGCGTTGACTTAGTATATTGGTCTTACCACTTGACATCTTAGTTAGTTTGTTATTTTAGGGGTAAACCTAATCTAAAAAGTTAATGTGTTAACCCTATATTACCTACCTAAAACTATATAAGGAGTGGCCTATCCCTCACTTGACACACTTACTTTCTCCTAGACGAGTTGGAGACTTAGATTTGTTGTGAATATTCTAGACAGGGTGGCAAGGTTGTTGCGACTCTTCTGGACATCTTTACAAGGGTCCTCTCAGCTCCCCTCTTGTGTGTTTTTACTCTTCTCCAACTGTCGCGGGTTTATCCCTATCAACCATGACTAATTTTTCCTGTCACTAACCTGTAAGAGTTTATCCCTACCAACCGTAAAGGGTTGTTGGTGTTCTGGTGCCACCTTGTTGGTTTGTTTGTTCCACCTTGCTGTGGTCTAAATGATGTCGCCTTGATGTTTTACCGGTGCCTCCCTTATGTTTTGATGTGTTTCCTTACCTTATTGTTAGCAGCCTTAGTATTCTTAATTTGTGAACTAGATTGTTAGGGTTGTTTTGGATTGTTGGTATTTTGCCTTTGTTAAAGAAGAATTTTGTGTTCTTGGGCTGAAAGTGTTAAGGTTGTTTGTGGGTTCTTTTTTCATCCCTAGGTTGGACATTGTTCTTTTTATTTTCATCCCTATTGCTTGATAGTGGCTAGGACTTTAGTGTTTAATTATGTTGATTTGTTTTCTGATTTCCTATCCTAAGAGTTCTTCTTGGCATTGTTGTTATGATCATGATGAGATCTACCCTGAGGGTTTGATCCATGATATACTAATCTTTTTACAAGCATGCATTGAAGGAAGGTAAAAACAAAATTTTAGGTACTTTTGTTCTTTGTTACAACTAAGGTAATACTCATATCTATGTTATGTTACTTTCTTATTTGTGCTATTAGATTATGCATCCGAAATTTTAATGTTTTGTTGATCCTAAATTACACTAGCAAATGATTTGAAATTTATAAAAACATTTATGTTTCTAGCTAGCCTATTAATTTTCCCTTAAATTCTAAAATGGTATCAGAGCTTAGGGCGTGAAAGGATCTCATTTGTGACAGGGTTTTGAGCCTGCATAGATCCAATATTAAGGGTTTGTATTTCAGATCAACAATAAGTTTGGTTTGCATCAGATCTCTCCTGTAAACAATTTTCAGTAGGGATTCTTCTTCAGTAAAAGCAAAAGATAGGCTTGAAGAGGATTCAAACTTCAATGCCTGGAAGGCTAGGGGCTTTAATATCCTCAAAGAAAGTGACTTGAATGAGTTGGTTACTAGGGTGATGGAAGAACCTACTACAAATGTAAGAAGAGAAACCTATAAGAAAAGGGAGGCCAAAGCCAAGAGGGTCATTTTTTACTCAGTTAAAGATAGTATGATGCCTCTTATTGCTCACCTAAGGACATAAAATGAATGCTTTGATTCCCTAGCCAACTTGTATGAAAAGAAGGCCCCAACAGAGAAGAGGGCATTGAAGAAACAACTATGTACATTAAATATGGGAAATGATGAAACCATCTCTACCTTATTTTCCAAAATTTCCCAAATAAGAGATCAACTTGCAACAATTGGAGTTGCAGCAGATGATGATGACCTTGTACAAACAGTAGTAGATGGTCTTCCAGAATCATGGGATACATTTCCCTCATCTGTAAATGGAAGAGAAGTTCAACCCAATTTTGAGATATTATGGCATGATTGCTTGGAAGAGGAGGGCAGATTTAAAAGCATAAATGGACCCTCCACTATGAAAGACCATGCTCTTTCGGCGAAATCCAAGAAATGGAAGAGGTTTCCTTTGCACAAAGGAAAAGGTAAGAAACCTCAAGGTAAGCACTCTCATCCTCACTCTCATTTATCTTAAGTAAGATGATTTAAGTGTAACAAGCTAGGTCATTATGCAAAATACTACAGGAACCCTCCTTCAAAGAAAAAATGGAAAGTTGGGTTACATGCTTCAGTTGCAATTGAGGAAGAAGAGCCTCAAATAAAGAGAACCAATGTTGGTTTTAAAGAACAAGACCAACGTAGAGAAATTTATCTTGTTTCAACTCTCTCTAGTGCTTTCACCAAATCAAAAGGAATTTGGTTAGTGGACAATGGGGCCTCCAAGCATATGACTGGATTCAAACAAAACCTTGTGAACCACCGAGTTAATAAGTTCAATGTGAAGGTAGAATTGGGTGATGATCGCACTTATGCCATCATAAAATTTAGATCAGCCTATTTTCAGGTTCATTCGGGTAATGTATTTCATGTTGAATAAATTCTTTATGTTCCTGGCTTAAAGAAAAATCTTATTTCAGTTGCAGTTCTAGAAAGTAAAGGGTACACATTATCCTTCTCCAAAGTAAAGGACCTAATGTGGACCTCAAATGAAAGTATGAGCTCAACTATGTTAATCAATGTTCAAGAAGGTGGACTTTACAAAATCTCTGGTCAAGTTATTCAAGCATTATCTCATGAGATGATCAACCCCTGCGAACTATGGCACAGAAGGTTTGGACATCTCAACTATAATTCTCTCCCAGGTTTGCAAAATATAGTAATAGGTATGCCAGTTTTTCGTTTTGAGAATGATAGTATATGTAGAGGTTGTGCTCTTGGTAAAAATACAAAGAAATATCACCCTCACGGTAATAGAAAAACCAATGGTATCTTATATCTTATTCATTTTGATCTCTATGGACGTATGACTGCTCCATCCATGAATGGTTGTCTTTATTATATCATTTTTATTGGTTATTTCTCCCATAAAACCTGGATTTATTTTATGAAAACTAAATATGGATCCTTCAGTAAATTTCAGGATTTTAAGAATCTTATTGAGAATCAGACAAGTAGACATATTCGTGTTTTCAGAACAGATAATGGAAAATAGTTTGACTCCCACAAGTATGTGATATCTGTCGGGCTTCTAGGATTAAGAGGGAGTTGATTGTTCCTTATAATCCCCGACAGAATGGGGTTGCAGAAAGAAAGAACATGACAATTTGTGAGGCAGCCGGAGTTATGATGTATGGTCAGAATATTTCGATGTCTCTTTGGGCCAAAGCTGCAAATCATGCAATCTATATTTAGAAGAGGTGTCCTCATAAAGCCTTGGAAGAAAAAACTCCACAAGAAGTCTTCACGGGTAAGAACCCTTTCGTTGATCATTTGAGAATTTTTGGTAGTCATGTCTACATTCATGTACCAAAACAAAAGAGGACTAAGTTAGATCCCTCTGGAAAGAAAGTCAATTTTGTGGGCTACAGTGAGACCTTAAAAGCATATCAAATCAATGTTCTAGGGAAAACATATATAGAGGTCAGTATAGATGTGACCTTCCATGAGGAATATTCCTTTCGTCGTTCCAGAGAACTTCCCTGTGATATAGAGGAGCAGGAAGCTCCATCTCCAAAGCCTTCAGATTCACAACTTTCAGAGGAGAAGAGGGAGGAGACCAGAGAGCCTTCAGTGGACCCCATAAGGGATTCTATTGAGTTTCCCCTAGAGAAACCTCCTGCCAAAAGGAATCCAACATAGTGTTGTGAAATTTTAAAGGAAGAAGAAAAACATGCAGCACCTAAAGGTACTTTCAGAGAAAGCAAGAAGCCATATATGTACTCAGGTTTTATAGCTCAGTTGAATCTTGTGATTGACTCAGAACCTTCCACTTTTGATGAGGCTGGAAAACATAAAGTGTGGAAGGATTCCATGATAGAATAATACGAGTCAATATTGAAGAATGATGTATGGGAAGTGGTCCTAAGACCTCAAGAAAACTAGTAGTAACCTCTAAATGGATTTACAAAATAAAGCAAGCAGCAGATTGCAATGTTGAAAAATTCAAAGCTAGATTTGTGGCTCCTGGTTTCTCTTAGAAAGAGGGAACTGATTATGATGAGATTTTTGCTCATGTTTCCAGGTATACTTCTCAGTGTTTAGTATGTTCTTACTGCAGAACAAACTGCAAATATTTTGACCAAGCCCCTGTCGTTGACAAAGTTTGTATACTTTCAAGACAAGCTTGGTATTGCTGAGAGGGAGTGTTAAAATTAATGCAGTTGAAATAGCCATTCTCTGGGAGGATGGAAAAGACCCTAGTTGTGATCTAGGGCCCCCAATACACTTTTGGTGTTCTTGGTATGGAAAAGAAATGAGAGCCACGAAAAAAGACCCTAGTTGAGCCCCAATGTATTTCTAGAGTTCTTGGTCAGGGACCAAGAAGTTTGATGATATAAGTGCCTAGATGTGTTCTAGGACGCCTGGATGTGTTCCGGGTGTTGAATTTTTTAGGATATTTAGACACTTAGGATTTATTTAAGATCTACTTGGTCTAATGTGTCGTTAGGTAAAAGTGTGTTTCTTAGTGTGTTTCTTTAGTATGCATTAGTATGCATTTGTAGTTAGGAAATCTGACTGTCACGATATGTTCCCGACATAGAGTGAGATGACAGTTCATATTCTCCTCGATCTTAATGACCATTGATCCATGGCTTAAAACCTGATTGGTCCATGATCTCTATTTAAAGAGGATGGAGGGTCATTTTTTGATGATCGATTGTGAGAAACTCTCTTGTAAAATATCTCTATAATCTTGTTATTTTGCATTAATAAATTGCTCCAAGTGGTTGTGTTGGATGGGGTCATGGATGTTTCCTCGTAGGGGTTTGACCACGTCAAAACATCGGTTTGTTGATCTTTTATCTAGTTGTGTGAGTGGTTACTGAAGGTGTTCATCCTCTGTTGGAATAAATGTGTTGTTAAACATAATTTTTAATGTTTACCTCAATCACATGTAGTTTCTTTTCAATTTAGCATGAACTTGAACCATAAACAATGCAACGTCACAATAGTTGCAATAACCAAGATCACAATAAGAATAACCATGCACAAGACACAAGAAGTTATCCTTGGAAAACCCTTCTCAATCAAGGGAAAAACCCAACAAACCTTTACTATATTTCCAAGAGAAGATCCTTCACACCACAAACCCTAGAGCACACAAGACGGTGCTTCTATGACCAAGAAAACGTGTGCATAAGATAAGTGCACACTTCATCCATACAAGTAGGCATTGAGAGAATGAGATAATGAATGAGTGAGTGATCCACAATGGGGATGTATGTCTCCTATAAACACATAACCTAACTCATTAATAGATGTGTCTATTGACACAATAGGGTCGACTTGTACAACTCAATAATATAATTAATATTTTACACAATATTAATTATCTTTACATGGTGGGGCCAACCTGTACCCTTCACAATACAAAATTAGGGTTTCACAATAATATTACTCTTAGAAAATATAGCAAGGGATCTCCCACACATCCTCTAGTGTTCTGCCACTACGGACAAGTCCACATGTGCTCAACCATAGGGACGTCATTCTCAACATATTAACTCAACTAAATCAATAGGATTACGATTTGGAGAGCCATCTCAAGTCGAATCAACTAAGTCCATAGGAGTCCGACAGGAGACCATCTCAAGTCATCTCAACTCAGTCCAAAGGAGCATGACAAGAGACCATACACGTCATCTCAACTCATTCCAGAGGAGTATGACTCACCCATCACATGGGTGTTCTCACAGATCATCCCAACTTCATTTAGAGGAGTATGATCTGGAGAATGTCTCATGAAGTTGCAATAATCAACACTCCCTCTCAACTAGGGAGGCATTCTCCACCAGGCCAAGTCTCTCACGGAAGTACTCAAACTTTGTCTTGGCAAGCGGTTTGGTGAAGACATCTGCAACCTGCTCATGTGTAGAAAGGTATTATACGTGTACTGCTTTCCTCTACACCATATCTTTGATGTAATGGTATTTGATCTCAAAGTGTTTCAATTTATCATGAAACACAAGATTCTCAAAGAGCTTCACACCTGGTTATCACAATGGATAATGGTGGAATCCATCTCATGTCCAAATAAGTCTGCAAGGAGCTTGCGAAGCGACACTCCTTCGCAGACTGCCACACACAATGCAATGTACTTTGCTTCTACGGTACTCAAATCCATAGAAGTATGTTTCCTATTGCACGAGGAAACCATGCCAGATCCCAAAGTAAAACAACAATCAAAGGTGCTCTTCTAGTCTACTGCGCTCCCTACCCAATCTGCATCGACATATCCTTGCAATCTCATGTCTATACCAAAGGCATATCTCAGTCCATAACCAACTGTGCCTCGTAAATATCTCAACACATGCTTTGTTGCTATCCAGTGTGTCTGTCTCAGTTAACTCATAAATTGGCTGAGTACACTCACTACATAACATATATGGTTCGGTGTTAACCAGATACATCAATGATCCAATCAGTTGTCTATAAATATGTGGATCAATCTTGCCTGAATCGGAATAAGTCTCGCTCAGTTTCTTTAGATCCATCACCATCGATGTAGGCATGGATTTGTAGTCTGTAATCCTAAATTTCTTCAACATCTCCACTGTGTATTTCCCCTGACTTGGAAGAATCTCACCAATGCTCTGCCACACTTCTAGTCCCAAGAAGTAGTGCATCATACCAAGGTCCTTCATCTCAAATTTAGAAGCGAATGCACACTTACATTCAACAATAAGGCTTTCTGAACCGGTGAGGAATAACTCATCAACATATAGGACCAAAATCAGGCACTCGTCACCAAAAATGTTGTAGTATAGGTTGGGATCAACAACACTCTTGTTGAAGCCCAAACTCATCAAGTATCCACCAATCTTCTCATACCATGCACAGGGTGCCTGCTTTAGTCCATACAGGGCTTTCTTCAACCTGCACACATGAGACTCCTTCTCATGTATTACGAATCCCTCTGGCTGCTCGATGTAAACTTCTTCCTCAAGCTCACCATTGAGAAATATTGTCTTCACATCCATTTGATGTAGTCTCCAACCCATGGATGTTGCAAGGAAAATAATCATAGGGATGGAAGTGTATCGAGAAATAGGAAAAAATGTCTCCTCATAATATATTCCCTCCACTTGAGAGAATCCTCTAGCCACAAATATCGCTTTATGCTTCTCAACACTTCCATCAACTGCATGTTTGATCTTATAGATCCACTTGGAAGTCACTACAGACTTCCCTTTCGGTCTCAGAATAATATCTCACACATCATTCTTCATGATGGATTGATACTCTTCAGTCATGGAATCTTACCAAACATGTTGACCTACTGCTTCTCCATGACAAGAAGGCTCAGTATCATTGATGTGGCTCATAGCTGAAACATAACTCGAAAATCTCTATGGCCTCTTGCTCTTTCAGAATTTACCATGAGGCACTCCATGTCCCTCTGCCTCCTACAGATTTTGTTGAGCCCATGGAGGCCTTTTCTGGCCTACTGCAATGTCTCTGGGAACATCAACTAGAGATATGGGATCAACTGGATCAGCTGGATCAATAATTTTCTCCTTCTGAACTGCTGAAGGGGTAGAAGGTATTGTTTCTTCTTTCTTCTCGCTACCAATATCCATATGAGATTCCCTAGATCTTTGGAAGGCTATCTCTTCCTCAAAGGTGACATCTCTGCTAACCTCGAGTTGTCTTTGACCAGGGATGTAGATCTGGTATGCCTTCAAAGATTCTTTGTATCCCACAAATTTTTCGAGCTCTACTTTATTCTCAAATAGTTTGACTCGATTTGAGTCAAGTGACTCCTTCTCAAGTCTGAAGGATAAACATTTGTACTTGAGGAAATTGTGGTATCATCATTTTCATGTGGTGTTATCCAGGAAACATCCCATGCCTTCTCAAGTCCTCTACTTCCTCTACAGTACTTTACTAAGCAAGGATAAATATGGGCTCTTGTACTGAGGATCATGGCCATTCAATAATGAAATAAGAAATCTGGCCTCCCGAACTAGGATAATAACTAAGATGGCCTTTTGTAGGGATAACAACCAAAATGGCCTCGTGTACTAGGGATAATAACCAACCAAGAAAAAATTGTACTCTCGTACCAGGGATAATGGTCCAAGTCATGAGGNAGGGCTCTCATACTAGGGATAATACCATTCATTATAAAAATCAAGCTACTACAGAGTAATGATGAAATCAATTAAGGAAAGAAGTGCAAAATCTACCTTAGTCTACAATCATGCTCAATCTTGTTTTTGGTCCTCCTGAGAAAGATGAGATAGAGAAGAACTCCCCATAATTCTTTCTTCAATTCCTCAACTTCTTTTGAGGTGGCTTTTGATCATTATGCTGTTTTCCTTTCTTCCACAAAGGACAATGATTTGCATAGTGACAAGCGCTTGAAACCTTGCACATCACTAGTTGCAAGTCTAGTCTCCTCGATATCCACTAAAGCTTGAATAAGGTGCACTTATAGCACACACTCAAAAGCCACACCAAGGATCATTTTTGAAAAAAGTTTTCAGAAATTTACTTCTTGTAGCAACCCTGAAATTTGTGCCCAAGATGAGTCTCAAGTTTGGCCTAGTTGCTGCTCAATCTTCTCTTGGTTATGCAAAATATGGTTCCAAATTTTGCATGACGTATGCCTTATTGCCTCAGAAAATTTGGCCTGCAGAAAATATCAAATCTTCCTTTGTTCACTTTGTTATAGTTGCAGATTCGCCACACAAACTGCTTCAGAATTATTACAAAACTGCTTCAAAATTATTACAAAACTGCTTCAGAACAACCACCTTATCTTTGTCAAGGAATGGGCCTCAGAACAAGCCTGGATTTCACTTCAAATTTGGTTTGAAACTAGCCTCATACCTTCCATAGAGCTGCCTCAGATCCACCACAGAGACTGCCTCAAAAACACCATAGGATTGCCTCAAATTTACTTGCTATCATAGCCTTAGATCTACCACAAAAATTCGGTCTGCAGTTTTTTTTTGCAGTTAAGTATACGATTATGGCTCCTTCTAGTTGTGGCATCCATAGAGGGGCTTCTCCATGATGTGGTCTCTATTTTAAGACCCTAAACAAGGATTGACCAAGGCTAACAAGCCTGTGACCAATCTTAAACTTCACCATAGGGGTCCGACCCTTTCTTTACACCAATGGTAGGATTCTAGCAGCCCTTAAACTTCCATGACCTACCTTCATTGATTGTGCAATAGGTCATCTTCAAGAACACTGCTTTGAAACCATGTTTATTTTTTAATTCTTAGCTCAGGCATATGTAGTTTCTTTTCAATTTAGCATGAACTTGAACCATAAACAATGCAGCAGCACAATAGATGCAGTAACCAAGATCACAAGAAGAATAACCATGCAAAAGACACAAGAAGTTATCCTGGGAAAACCCTTCTCAATCAAGGGAAAAACCCAACAACCCTTTACTATATTTCCAAGAGAATATCCTTCACACCACAAACCCTAGAGCACACAATAGGGTGCTTCTATGACTAAGAAAACGTGTGCATAAGATAAGTGTGAACTTCACCCATACAGGTAGGCGTTGAGATAATGAGATAATGAATGAGTGAGTGATCCACAATGGGGATGTATCTATCCTATAAATACATAACCTAACTCATCAATATATGTGTCTATTGGAACAATAGGGCCGACTTGTACAACTCAATAATATAATTCATCTTTTACACAATATTAATTATCTTTACATGGTGGGAACGATGTACCCTTCACAATACAAAATTAGGGTTTTCACAATAATCTTACTCTTAGACAATACAACAAGGGATCTCCCACACATCCTATATTTCTTTGCCACTAGGGACAAGTCCACATGTGCTCAACCACATGGACATCACTCTCAACCGATTAACTCAACTAAATCCATAGGAGTATGATCTAGAGAGCCATCTCAAGTCGACTCAACTAAGTCCATAGGAGTCCGACAGAAGATCATATCAAGTCATATCAACTTAGTCTAGAGGATCACGACAAGAGACCACACACGTCATCTCAACTCAGTCCAGAGGAGTATGACTCACCCATCACATGGTTGTTCTCACTGATCATCTCAACTCAGTCCAGAGGAGTACAATCTAGAGAACGTCTCATGAAGCTTCAATCATCAACACCAGGGAATCCTTGTTTAGCACTTGGATTGATCCTTGGTTGTGTACCTTGGTGGTTAAGCCCCTAGATATATTCTAGGGCCCCTAGATGTGTCTGGGGTATCCTAGTCTGGGACCAGGCAGTTTCTTGGTTTACGTACCAAGCTGAGATTATGTGTGACTTTCTTCTTTCCCGGGATGGTCCATGTGATCTAGGAGCAGTCAAGAAGAAAGGGATGATCACGTCATTAGCCTTCCACATATGCTAGGATGATAAAAGATTATAAGTTATATCATGAGACCCATCTGGACAAAAATGCCATTAAAAAACTTGACCTTTTGACTTTCTCTTATTGTTTATTGATAAATACCCTTTGCTTGAGTTATTACCCTCGCAAGTTTATGTTTATGTGTTGGCTCGATTTTCTATTTTGGATCCTACCTCTTCCTAAAGAAAGTTGATCTCCATGTTCATGAAACCCTTATATTCGATTTATTTATCATGTTGGCTTACTTTATTGGTATTACCACTTGACATCTTAGTTAGTTTGTTATTTTAGGGGTTAACCTAATATAAAAGGTTAATGTGTTAACCCTATCTTACCTACCTAAAACTATATAAGGAATGGCCTATACCTCACTTGACACACTTACTTCCTCCTAGCCGAGTTGGAGACTGAGATTTGTTGCGACTCTTCTAGACAGGGTTACAAGGTTACTGCGGCTCTTCTGGATAGGTTTACAAGGGTTCTCTCAGCTCCTCTCTTGTGTGTTCTTGGTCTGCTCCAGTTGTCGTGGGTTTATCCCTATCAGCCACGACTAAATTTTCTTGTCACTTCCCTATAGGAGTCTATCCCTGCCAGTCGTAAAAGGTTCTTGTATGTTGTTAAAGGGTTCTTAGTTTGTTTGTTGTTTTAGGGGTAAACCTAATCTAAAAGGTTAATGTGTTAACCCTATATTAACTACCTAAAACTATATAAGGAGTGTCATATCCCTCACTTGAAATACTTACTTTCTCCTAGCTGAGTTGGAGACTTAGATTTTTCGTGGGTTTATCCCTATCATCCATGACTAATTTTGCCTGTCGCTGACTTGTAGGAGTCTATCCCTGCCATCTGTAAAGGGTTCTTGTATTTTGTTGGTGTTATGGTGCCACCTTGTTGGTTTGTTTGTGCCACCTTGTTGTGGTCTAAATGATGTCGCCTTGATATTTTAAGGGTGCATCCCTTGTGTCTTGATGTGTTGCCTTACCTTGTATGTTAGCAGCCTTAGTATTCTTACTTTGTGAGATGGATTGTTAGGGTTGTTTTGGACTATTGGTATTTTTCCTTTTTTAAAGCATAATTATGTGTTCTTGGGTTGAAAGTGTTAAGGTTGTTTGTGGGTTCTTTTTCCAGCCCTAGGTTGGACAGTGTTATTTTTGTTTTCAGCCCAATTGGTTGGCAATGGCTAGGACTGTAGTTTTTCAGCCTGTTGAGTTGTTTTTTGGTTTCTTATCCCAAGAGTTGTTCTTGGCATTGTCCCTATGATCATGATGATATCTACCCTAAGGGTTTGATCCATGNTAGGTATTTGTGTTCTTTGTTACAACTAAGCTAATACTTGGATCTATGTTATGTTACTTTCTTATTTATGCTATTAGATTATGCATCGGAAATTTTTAATGTTTTGTTGATCCTAAATTACAATAGAAAATGATTTGAAATTAAAAAAAAACATTTATGTTTCTAGCTAGCCTATTGTTTTTCCCTTAAATTCTAGCATGGTATCAGAGCTTAGAGCGTGAAAGGAGATCATTTGTGAAAATCTCTTGACCATGCATATATCCTCTATTAACGGTTTGTATTTCATATCAGCAGTAAGTTTGTTTTTCATTAGATCTCTCAGGTAAACAATTTTCAGTATGGATTTTTCTTCAGTCAAAGTGGAATATAGGCTTGAAGGGGCTTCAAACTTCAATGCCTGGAAATCTAGGGTCTTTAATATCCTGGAAGAAAGTGACTTGGATGAGCTGGTTACCAGGGTGATGGAAGAACCTACTACAAATGCAGGAAGAGCATCCTATAACAAAAGGCAAGCCAAAGCCAAGAGGGTCATTTTTTACTTGGTTAAAGATAGTAAGATGCCTTTTATTGCTCACCTAAGGACATCAAAGGAATATTTTGATGCCCTGGCCAACTTGTATGAAAAGAAGGCCCCAACATAGAAGAGGACCTTGAAGAAACAACTACGTACATTAAATATGGGAAAGGATGACACCATCTCTGCCTTCTTTTCCAAAATTTCCCAAACAAGAGATCAGCTTGCAACAATTGGAGTTGCGGTAGATGATGATGACCTTGTAAAAACAACAGTAGATGGACTTCCAAAATCATGGGAGACATTTTCCTCATCTTTAAATGAAAGAGAATTTCAACCCAATTTTGAGAGATTATGGCATGATTGCTTGGAAGAGGAGGGCAGAATTAAAAGAAGAAATAAACCCTCCACTGTGAAAGACCATGCTCTTTCAACAAAAGCCAAGAAATGGAATAGGTTTCGTCAGCACAAAGGAAAAGGTAAGAAACCTTAAGGTAAGCACTCTCATCCTCACTCTCATTTATCTAAAGTAAGATGCTTTAACTGTAACAAGCTACGTCATTGTGCAAAAGACTACAGGAACCCTCCTTCAAAGCATAAACATAAAGGTAGGTCCCATGCTTCAAATGCAATTGAGGAAGAAGAGCCTCAAAGAAAGAGAACCAGAGTTGTTTTTAAAGAAAAAGAGCAGCGCAGAGAAAGTTATCTTGTTTTAGCTCTCTACGGTGTTGTCACCAAATCAGAAGAAATTTGGTTAGTGGACAGTGAGGTCTCCAAGCATATGACTGGCTTCAAACAAAACCTTGTGAACCACTGAGATAAGAAGTTCAATGTGAAGGTATAATTGGGAGATGATGGCACTTATGCCATCAAATGAGTTGGATCAACCTTTTTTCAGCTTAAGTCAGGTAATGTATTTCATGTTGAATAAATTCTTTATGTTCCTCGCTTAAAGAAAAATCTTATTTCAGTTGCAGTTCTAGAAAGTAAAGGGTACACAGTATCCTTATCCAAAGGAAAGGCTCTTAAGTGGCCCTCAAATGAAAGTATGAGTTCAACAATGATAATCAGAGTTCAAGAAGGCGGACTTTACAAAATCTTTGGTTAAGTTATTCAAGCATTAGCTAATGAGATGATCAACCCCTGTGAAATATGGCACGGAAGGTTTGGAGATATCAACAATAATCTTGTCCTAGGTTTGCAAAATATGGTAACATGTATGCCAATTTTTCCAGCATGATATTATTTGTAAAGGTTGTGCTCTTGGTAAAAATACAAAGAAAGCTTACCCTCATAGTAATAGAAAAACTAATGGTATCTTAGATCTTATTCATTCTGATCTCTGTGGACCTATGATTGCTACGTCCATGAATGGTTGTCTTTATTATATTATTTTTATTGATGATTTCTCCCGTAAAACCTAGATTTATTTTTTCTGAAAACTAAAGATGAATCCTTCAGTGAATTTCAGGATTTTAAGAATCTTGTTGAGAATCAGATAGGTAGACATATTCGTGTTTTAAGAATAGATAATGGAAAAGAGTTTGACTCCCCCAAGTATGATGATATATGTCGGTCTTCTAGGATTAAGAGGGAGTTGATTGTGCCTTATAATTGCAAGATACCAGATATATAAAATATGTAGAACAGAAATAAAATGCTAGAAATGGCAGAATAATAGTAAAATATCCAGCATAATCTTCACAATACACATAAATGATACAACAATAGCAATAGAAATAGCACTTTGATTCGGAAAGCAATGTTCACAGGCCTCTTCGAGGGGGCAACCTCCAATCGAGTAGCGCTCTGTTACAATAATCTCCAAGCTAGGGTTTTCATACCCTTGACCCTTATTTATACTAAATATGTCTATTAAGAGAAGCATCTAGAGGAAGATCCTTCTAGAAGCGGAAGCTTCTATTAGGTCTTATTGCATCCGCCTTATTCTATTTTATTGAAAGGCCTTATTAATACTGACCTTTATTACATATGAATACATTGATCTACCTATGTGCGGGTTAGGACCTTATCATGTCCGACCCCTTAAAAACAGCCTTGTCCTCAAGGCTTGAGATGTGGAAACTGCTGCAGAATGGTAGTTGGTTCCCAAGTGGCATCTGCTGGAGTCATATATTTCCACTGTACTAGCACTTCCTTGATGGTTCTCTGACGCAGGCGACGCTCACGCTGGTCCAAAACTGCTTCTGTTTGTAGCCAAATGGATCCTTCTTCAGCTAACTCTGGAAGGTTGGTTTGAATTTGGCACCTGGTTCCAATCACCTTCTTCAAGAATGAAACATGAAAAACAGGATGTAGCTTCGACTGACTGGGCAAAGATAACTGATATGCGACTTGTCCCACACACTTGAGAACTGTGTAAGGGACATAAAATTTGGGTGCTAGCTTCTGACACTGCTCGACCTTGAGGGAAGTTTGCTTATATGGTTGCAGTCGCAGAAACACCTGATCCCCTTCTACAAATTGACGTTCGGAGCAACCTTGATCTGCTTGCTACTTCATTCTATTCTGGGCCATGACCAAGTTCTCTTTAAGGGTACGAAGGATATCCTCTCGGACTG
>JASDQU010099880.1:57848-94310 GCA_032191745.1 Picea mariana | reverse complement strand
CAATTCTATAGCTCAAATATAGCACAAGACCACCATGTACAATTAACAAGCACGTAGAAAGAAAGTTGAAAAGGTTAACCTACAACCTAACATTGCAAAAGTAGAGATGCACAAATGATATTTTGTAGGACCTACAGACGTGCAACATAATACCGAATGGATTATATATCGACAACCCCACATTATCAAGGTAGAAAACCCACAACACATTGAGATGAAAATCTAATATCTACACCAACAAAAAAGGGCTAGCACCAAAATATGCAACACAATACCAACAATGCAAAATGACAAGAAGGTAACTAAAACAACAAACTAGCAAATAGAATGTGGATGCAAATATGAATCCACGCTAAATTGTTGAAGTCAAATTATTGTAACTATGTCAGTGTGATGAAACTAATGTTTATGAATATAGGACCTTAGAACTAGTAGGATAGTGAGTCTTAGAGTCTTCCACAAAGCTTGCAACTATGCACTCATTATTCCAAGCTACAATATCACGAGTCTACAAATTTTCTCTATTTTTCTCCCTATCGTCATGCTTGCATAGGTTGTAACACCTTAGAAACATACACAAGACAGACAGACTAACACTCACTACCTAATTCTTTTTAAGAAACTTGGTTGTTCCCCAAGATCAGCCTTAAGCTTATGTCACTATATAAGCATCAAACATTTTACAATTATGGGAATTGGCATTTTATCTTTCATGTTGACTTTGTTTTAGGCATGAATATCAATACAAACATTGAAGAAATCACATTTCTTTTACATCAAAATAGTAAGCCTCTCATTCTACTACATTAGGGTAATTTTCTTCTATCTCTATTTTGTAGATGTGTAAATAAAAATATATTTTCATATTGATTAATATTGTAATTAGTTTCAATGTTTATACTACTTGTTGGTAATTGTCAAAGATGTTTGTATTTTCCAAAAAAATCCCAATTTTTTTGGCAAGAGCATATTTTTGGGTTTTGCTTCTATTAAAAAGGCAACAAGGGACCATATATACCTTTATTATTAATTTTTCCGATGTATAAGATAGTAAGTTGGTCTTTATGAATATCATGGAGTTGATATTGACATCCTTCCCCTTTAAAAGTTTATGTATCTATGTATAAAATTGACGTTTATTTTTTCAATGAAACATCTTGGACAGAAACATCTTGTATTATTCCTACAATTGTAATCTATGTTACATAAACACTAACATATACCAGTCCAAACTTTTGAGTATAACCTCCTCCTGTCAAAAGTTGAACCAAGTGAACTAGATATTGTTGCACTTACATCTGTCTATAGATGCTTGGGACACACACACATATTGAAACACATGTATGAATGTACATCCCACATACCCAAGCTTAGGTCCAAATTGTGCATTCCACTCGAACTCTATAATCTGGGGGAATGAACCTCTCCATCCAGAGATGCTACCTGTAGCTATGGTAGGTCAAGAAACATACTATCTTATCCTTTAATTCTCATAATGAAAATCAACTATAACAAGGTGCATACTTAGCAAAAATATGAGATACAAGAATAAGAAAATAGAAAATCTTTAATGGCAATGGTACATATAAAAATTTATTGTTCTATCATGAAATTCGAACTATAAATATACAAGTATTCATGATTGATGTTAGCTCAGTGTAATGTCAATCTACATAAGAAATTATTTATAAGATGAAGCAACAAAGAAAACCGAAACCAAAGAATAGGTTTCAATATGTTTAATGTTAAGATTCATATACTTGAAAGGTTTCAATATGTTCACTGTTAAGATTCATGAACTTGAAAGTGTAGTCTCACAAAAGAATTTTTGAAATATTGGTGAATGATATAGTTGATCCATGTTAAAATTAAAGCAATTGCAAGATCCATTCTACGGAGGGATGGAAAATACCCTAGTTGTGATCTAGGGCCCCCAATACACTCTTGGGGTTCTTGGTCTGGGACCAAAAAGTTAGAGCCATGGAAAAATACCCTAGTTGGGCCCCCAATGTATTTCGAGGGTTCTTCGTCAAGGACCAAGAAGTTTGATGATATAAGTCCCTAGATGTGTTCCAGGGAATCCTTGTTTAACACTTGGATTGACCCTTGGTTGTGTACCTTGGTGGTTAAGACCCTAGATCTATTCTAGGGCCCCCAGATGTGTTATGGGGTATCCTGGTATGGGATCGGGTTGTTTTTTGGTTTAAGTACCAAGCCGAGATGATGTGTGACTTTCTTCTCTCCCGAGATGGTCCATGTGATCTGGGAGCAGTCAAGAAGAAAGACATGATCACGTTATTAACCTTCCACGTATGCTAGAATGATAAAATCTTATAAGTTATATCATGAGACTCATGTGGACAAAAATGCCATTAAAGAAGGACTTGACATTTTGACATTGTCTTAGTGTTTATCAATAAAAACACTTTGCTTGAGTTATTACCCTCCTAAGTTTATGTTTATGTGTTGGATCAATTTTCTATTTTGGATCCTACCTCTTCCTAAAGAAATTTGATTGTCATGTTCATGAAACCCTTATCTTCGATTTATTATCATGTTGACTTAGTATATTGGTCTTACCACTTGACATATTAGTTAGTTTGTTATTTTAGGGGTAAACCTAATCTAAAAAGTTAATGTGTTAACCCTATATTACCTACCTAAAACTGTATAAGGAGTGGCCTATCCCTCACTTGACACACTTACTTTCTCCTAGACGAGTTGGAGACTTAGATTTGTTGCGAATCTTCTAGACAGGGTGACAAGGTTGTTGCGACTCTTCTGGACAGGTTTACAAGGGTCCTCTCAGCTTCCCTCTTGTGTGTTTTTACTCTTCTCCAACTGTCATGGGTTTATACCTATCAACCATGACTAATTTTTCCTGTCGCTAACCTGTAGGAGTTTATCCCTACCAACCGTAAAGGGTTGTTGGTGTTCTAGTGCCACCTTGTTGGTTTGTTTGTTCCGCCTTGCTGTGGTCTAAATGATGTTGCCTTGATGTTTTACTGGTGCCTCCCTTATGTCTTGATGTGTTGCCTTACCTTGTTGTTAGCAGCCTTAGTATTCTTAATTTGTGAACTAGATTGTTAGGGTTGTTTTGGATTGTTGGTATTTTGCCTTTGTTAAAGAAGAATTATGTGTTCTTGGGCTGAAAGTGTTAAGGTTGTTTGTGGGTTCTTTTTTCATCCCTAGGTTGGACATTGTTCTTTTTATTTTCATCCCTATTGCTTGATATTGGCTAGGACTTTAGTGTTTAATCATGTTGATTTGTTTTATGGTTTCCTATCCTAAGAGTTCTTCTTGGCATTGTTGCTATGATCATGATGAGATCTACCCTAAGGGTTTGATCCATGATATACTAATCTTTTTATAAGCATACATTGGAGGAAGGTAAAAACAAAATTTTAGGTACTTTTGTTCTTTGTTA
The DNA here is from genome assembly GCA_032191745.1 of Picea mariana. Classification (NCBI taxonomy): domain Eukaryota; kingdom Viridiplantae; phylum Streptophyta; class Pinopsida; order Pinales; family Pinaceae; genus Picea; species Picea mariana. The sequence continues at coordinate 90,883 of JASDQU010099880.1, read as the reverse complement.
CAACTAAGGTAATACTCATATCTATGTTATGTTACTTTCTTATTTGTTCTATTAGATTATGCATCAGAAATTTTAATGTTTTGTTGATCCTAAATTACACTAGCAAATGATTTGAAATTTATAAAAACATTTATGTTTCTAGCTAGCCTATTAATTTTCCCTTAAATTCTAAAATGGTATCAGAGCTTAGGGCGTGAAAGGATCTCATTTGTGACAGGTTTTTGAGCCTGCATAGATCCAATATTAAGGGTTTGTATTTCAGATCAACAATAAGTTTGGTCTGCATCAGATCTCTCCTGTAAACAATTTTCAGTAGGGCTTCTTCTTCAGTAAAAGCAAAATATAGGCTTGATGAGGATTCAAACTTCAATGCCTGGAAGGCTAGGGTCTTTAATATCCTCAAAGAAAGTGACTTGAATGAGTTGGTTACTAGGGTGATGGAAGAACCTACTACAAATGTAGGAAGAGAAACCTATAAGAAAAGGGAGGCCAAAGCCAAGAGGGTCATTTTTTACTCAGTTAAAGATAGTATGATGCCTCTTATTGCTCACCTAAGGACATAAAATGAATGCTTTGATGCCCTAGCCAACTTGTATTAAAAGAAGGCCCCAACAGAGAAGAGGGCATTGAAGAAACAACTATGTACATTAAAGATGGGAAATGATGAAACCATCTCTACCTTATTTTCCAAAATTTCCCAAATAAGAGATCAACTTGCAACAATTGGAGTTGCAATAGATGATGATGACCTTGTACAAACAGTAGTAGATGGTTTTCCAGAATCATGGGATACATTTCCCTCATCTGTAAATGGAAGAGAAGTTCACCCAATTTTTAGATATTATGGCATGATTGCTTGGAAGAGGAGGGCAGAATTAAAAGCAGAAATGGACCCTCCACTGTGAAAGACCATGCTCTTTCAGCGAAATCCAAGAAATGGAAGAGGTTTCCTTAGCACAAAGGAAAAGGTAAGAAACCTCAAGGTAAGCACTCTCATCCTCACTCTCATTTATCTTAAGTAAGATGATTTAAGTGTAACAAGCTAGGTCATTATGCAAAAGACTACAGGAACCCTCCTTCAAAGAAAAATGGAAAGTTGGGTTACATGCTTCAGTTGCAACTGAGGAAGAAGAGCCTCAAAGAAAGAGAACCAATGTTGGTTTTAAAGAACAAGACCAGCGCAGAGAAATTTATCTTGTTTCAACTCTCTCTAGTGATTTCACCAAATCAAAAGGAATTTGGTTAGTGGACAATGGGGCCTCCAAGCATATGACTGGATTCAAACAAAACCTTGTGAACTACCGAGTTAAGAAGTTCAATGTGAAGGTAGAATTGGGCGATGATCGCACTTATGCCATCATAAAATTTGGATCAACCTATTTCTAGGTTTAGTCGGGTAATGTATTTAATGTTGAAGAAATTCTTTATGTTCATAGCTTAAAGAAAAATCGTATTTCAGTTGCAGTTCTAGAAATTAAAGGGTACACATTATCCTTCTCCAAAGTAAAGGATCTAATGTGGACCTCAAATGAAAGTATGAGCTCAACTATGTTAATCAATGTTCAAGAAGGTGGACTTTACAAAATCTCTAGTCAAGTTATTCAAGCATTATCTCATGAGATGATCAACCCCTGCGAACTATGGCACATAAGGTTTGGACATCTCAACTATAATTCTCTCCCAGGTTTGCAAAATATGGTAATAGGTATGCAAGTTTTTCATTTTGAGCATGATAGTATCTATAGAGGTTGTGCTCTTGGTAAAAATACAAAGAAATATCACCCTCACGGTAATAGAAAAACCAATGGTATCTTATATCTTATTCATTTTGATCTCTGTGGACGTTTGATTGCTCCGTCCATGAATGGTTGTCTTTATTATATCATTTTTATTGATTATTTCTCCCGTAAAACCTGGATTTATTTTCTGAAAACTAAAGATGGATCCTTCAGTAAATTTCAGAATTTTAAGAATCTTATTAAGAATCAGACAAGTAGACATATTCGTGTTTTCAGAACAGATAATGGAAAATAGTTTGACTCCCACAAGTATGATGATATATGTCGGGCTTCTAGGATTAAGAGGGAGTTGATTGTTCCTTATAATCCCCGATAGAATGGGGTTGCAGAAAGAAAGAACATGACAATTTGTGAGGCAGCCAGAGCTATGATGTATGGTCAGAATATTTTGTTGTCTCTTTGGGTCAAAGCTGCAAATAATGCAGTCTATATTTAGAAGAGGCGTCCTCAGAAAGCCTTGGAAGAAAAAAATCCACAAGAAGTCTTTACGGGTAAGAACCCTTTCGTTGATCATTTGAGAATTTTTGGTAGTCCTGTCTACATTCATGTACCAAAACAAAAGAGGACTAAGTTATATCCCTCTGGAAAGAAAGGCACTTTTGTGGGGTATAGTGAGACCTCAAAATCATATCGAATCAATGTTCTAGGGAAAATGTATATAGAGGTCAGTAGAGATGTGACCTTCCATGAGGAATATTCCTTTCTTCGTTCCAGAGAGCTTCCCTGTGATACAGAGGAGCAGGAAGCTCCATCTCCAAAGCCTTTGGATTCACAACTTTCAGAGGAGAAGAGGGAGGAGACCAGAGAGCCTTCAGTGGACCCCATAAGGGATTCTATTGAGTTTCCCCTAGAGAAAGCTCCTGCCAAAAGGAATCCAGCATGGTGTTGTGAAATTTTAGAGGAAGAAGAAAAACATGCAGCACCTAAAGGTACTTTCAGAGAAAGCAAGATGCCAGATATGTACTCAGGTTTGATAGCTCAGTTGAATCTTGTGATTGACTCAGAACCTTCCACTTTTGATGAGGATGGAAAACATAAAGTGTGAAAGGATTCCATGATAGAATAATATGAGTCAATATTGAAGAATGATGTATGGGAACTGGTCCCAATACCTCAATAAAACCAGTAGTAAGCTCTAAATGGATTTACAAAATAAAGCAAACAACAGATTGCAGTGTTGAAAAATTCAAAGCTATATTTGTGGCTCATGGTTTCTCTTAGAAAGAGGGAACTGATTATGATGAGATTTTTGCTCATGTTTCCAGGTATACTTCTCAGTGTTTAGTATGTTCCAACTGCAAAACAAACTGCAAATATTTTGACCAAGCCCCTGTCATTGACAAAGTTTGTATACTTTCAAGACAAGCTTGGTATTGCTGAGAATGCCTCTCTTGCTGAGAGGGAGTGTTAAAATTAATGCAGTTGAAATAGCCATTCTCTAGGAGGATGGAAAAGACCCTAGTTGTGATCTAGGGCCCCCAGTATACTCTTGGTGTTCTTGGTATGAAAAAGAAATGAGAGCCATGAAAAAAGACCCTAGTTGAGCCCCAATGTATTTCTAGAGTTCTTGGTCAGGGACCAAGAAGTTTGATGATATAAGTGCCTAGATGTGTTCTAGGACCCCTGGATGTGTTCCAGGTGTTGAATTTTTTAGGATATTTAGACACTTAGGATTTATTTAAGATCTACTTGGTCTAATGTTTCGTTAGGTAAAAGTGTGTTTCTTAGTGTGTTTCTTTAGTATGCATTAGTATGCATTTGTAGTTAGGAAATCTGACTGTCACGATATGTTCCCGACATAGAGTGAGATGACAGTTCATATTCTCCTCAATCTTAACGACCATTGATCCATGGTTTAAAACTTGATTGGTCCATGATCTCTATTTAAAGAGGATGAAGAGTCATTTGTTGATGATCGATTGTGAGAAACTCTCTTGTAAAATATCTCTATAATCTTGTTCTTTTGCATTAATAAACTGCTCCAAGTGGTTGTGTTGGATGGGGTCGTGGATGTTTCCTCGTAGGGGTTTTACCACGTCAAAACATCAGTTTGTTGATCTTTTATTTGGTTGTGTGAGCGGTTACTGAAGGTGTTCGTCCTCTATTGGAATAAATGTGTTGTTAAACATAATTTTTAATATTTACCTCAATCACATGTAGTTTCTTTTTAATTTAGCATGAACTTGAACCATAAACAATGCAACATCACAATAGTTGCAATAACCAAGATCAAAATAAGAATAACCATGCACAAGACACAAGAAGTTATCCTCAGAAAACCCTTCTTAATCAAGGGAAAAACCCAACAAACCTTTACTATATTTCCAAGAGAAGATCCTTCACACCACAAACCCTAGAGCACACAAGAGAGTGCTTCTATGACCAAGAAAATGTGTGCATAAGATAAGTGCACACTTCATCCATACAAGTAGGCATTGAGAGAATGAGATAATGAATGAGTGAGTGATCCACAATGGGGATGTATGTCTCCTATAAATACATAACCTAACTCATCAATAGATGTGTATATTGACACAATAGGGTCGACTTGTACAACTCAATAATATAATTAATATTTTACACAATATTAATTATCTTTACATGGTGGGGCCAACCTGTACCCTTCACAATACAAAATTAGGGTTTCACAATAATCTTACTCTTAGAAAATATAGCAAGGGATCTCCCACACATCCTCTAGTGTTCTGCCACTAGGGACAAGTCCACATGTGCTCAACCACAGGCACGTCATTCTCAACAGATTAACTCAACTAAATCAGTAGGATTACGATATGGAGAGCCATCTCAAGTCGAATCAACTAAGTCCATAGGAGTCTGACAGGACACCATCTCAATTCATCTCAACTCAGTCTAGAGGAGCATGACAAGAGACCATACACGTCATCTCAACTCAGTCTGTAGGAGTATGACTCACCCATCACATGGGTGTTCTCACAGATCATCCCAACTCCATCCAGAGGAGTATGATCTGGAGAATGTCTCATGAAGTTGCAATCATCAACACTCCCTCTCAACTAGGGAGGCATTCTCCACCAGGCCAAGTCTCTCACGGAAGTACTCAAACTTTTTCCTGGCAAGTGGTTTGGTGAAGACATCTGCAACCTACTCGTGTGTAGAAAGGTATTGTACATGTACTGCTTTCCTCTACACCATATCTTTGATGTAATGGTATTTTTTCTCAAAGTGTTTCAATTTATCGTGAAACACAGGATTCTCAAAGAGCTTCACACAACTCTAGTTATCGCAATGGATAATGGTGGAATCCATCTCATGTCCAAATAAGTCTGCAAGGAGCTTGCGAAGCGACACTCCTTCGCAAATTACCACACATAATGCAATGTACTTTGCTTCTGCGGCAATCAAATCCATAGAAGTATGTTTCCTGCTGCACGAGGAAACCATGCCAGATCCCAAAGTAAAACAACAATCAAAGGTGCTCTTCCAGTCTACTGCGCTCCCTACCCAATCTGCATCAGCATATCCTTGCAATCTCATGTCTACACCGAAGGCATATCTCAGTCCATAACCAATTGTGCCTCGTAAATATCTCAACACATGCTTCGTTGCTATCCAATGTGTCTGTCTCCGTTGACTCATAAATTGGTTGAGTACACTCACTACATAACATATATGGTTCGTTGTTAACCAGATACATCAATGATCCAATCAGCTGTCTATAAATATGTGGATCAATCTTGCCTGAATCGGAAGAAGTCTCTCTCAGCTTCTTCAGATCCATCACCATCGATGTAGGCATGGATTTGTAGTCTGTAATCCTAAATTTCTTCAACATCTCCACTGTGTATTTCCCCTGACTCGAGAGAATCTCACTAATGCTCTGCCACACTTCTAGTCCCAAGAAGTAGTGCATCATACCAAGGTCCTTCGTCTCAAATTTAGAAGCGAATGCACGCTTGCATTCAACAATAAGGCTTTCTGAACTGGTGAGGAATAACTCATCAACATATAGGACCAAAATCAAGCACTCGTCACCAAAAATTTTGTAGTATAGGTTGGGATCAACAACACTCTTGTTGAAACCCAAACTCATCAAGTATCCACCAATCTTCTCATACCATGCACGGTGTGCCTGCTTTAGTCCATACAGGGCTTTCTTCAACCTGCACACATGAGACTCCTTCTCATGTATTACAAATCCCTCTGGCTACTCGATGTAAACTTCTTCCTCAAGCTCACCATTGAGAAATATTGTCTTCACATCCATCTGATGTAGTCTCCAACCCATGGATGTTGCAAGGAAAATAATCATAGGGATGGAAGTGTATCCCGAAATAGGAGAAAATGTCTCCTCATAATCTATTCCCTCCACCTGAGAGAATCCTCTAGCCACAAATATCGCTTTGTGCTTCTCAACACTTCCATCAACTGCATGTTTGATCTTATAGATCCACTTGGAAGTCACTACAGACTTCCCTTTCGGTCTCGAAACAATATCTCACACATCATTCTTCATGATGGATTGATACTCTTCGTTCATGGAATCTTGCCAAACTTGTTGACCTACTGCTTCTCCATGACAAGAAGGCTTAGTATCATTGATGTGGCTCATAGATGAAACATAGCTCGAAAATCTCTATGGTCTCTTGCTCTTTCAGAATTTACCACGAGGCACTCCATGTCCCTCTGCCTCCTACAGATTCTGTAGAGCCCATGTAGGCCTTTTCTGGCCTACTGCAATGTCTCTGGGAACATCAACTAGAGATATGGGATCAACTGGATCAGCTGGATCAATAATTTTCTCCCTCTGAACTATTGAAGGGGTAGAAGGTATTGTTTCTTCTTTCTTCTCGCTGCCAATATCCATACGAGATTCCTTGGATCTTTGGAAGGCTATCTCTTCCTCAAAGGTGACATCTCTGCTAGCCTCGAGTTGTCTTTGACCAGGGATGTAGATCTGGTATGCCTTCAAAGATTCATTGTATCCCACAAATTTTTCTAGCTCTACTTTATTCTCAAATAGTTTGACTCCATTTGAGTCAAGTGACTCCTTCTCAAGTCTGAAGGATAAACATTTGTCCTTGAGGAAATTGTGGTATCATCATTTTCATGTGTTGCTATCCTGGAGGCATCCCATGCCTTCTCAGGTCCTCTACTTCCTCTACAGTACTTTAATAAGCAAGGATAAATATGGGCTCTTGTACCGGGGATCATGGCCATTCAATAATGAAATAAGATATCTAGCCTCCCGAACTAGGATAATAACCAAGATGGCCTTTTGTAGGGATAACAACCAAAATGGCCTCGTGTATTAGGGATAATAACCAACCAAGAAAAAATTGTACTCTCGTACCAGGGATAATGGTCCAAGTCATGAGGGTTCCCATACTAGGGATAATACCATTCATTATCAAAAGTAAGCTACTACAGAGTAATGATGAAATCAATTAAGGAAAGAAGTGCAAAATCTACCTTAGTCTACAATCACGCTCAATCTTGTTTTTGGTCCTCCTGAGAAAGATGAGATAGAGAAGAACTCCTTGTAATTATTGCTTCAATTCCTCAACTTATTTTGAGGTGGCTTTTGATCATTATGTTGTTTTCCTTTCTTCCACAAAGGACAATGATTTTCATAGTGACAAGGGCTTGAAACCTTGCACATCACTAGTTGCAAGTCTAGTCTCCTCGATATCCACTAAAGCTTGAATAAGGTGCACTTATAGCACACACTCAAAAGTCAAACCAAGGATCATTTTTGAAAAAAGTTTTCAGAAATTTACTTCTTGTAGAAACCCTGAAATTTGTGCCCAAGATGAGTCTCAAGTTTGGCCTAGTTGTTGCTCAATCTTCGCTTGGTTATGCAAAATATGGTTCCAAACTTCGCCCTCAAATTTTGCATGAAGTATGCCTCATTGCCTCAGAAAATTTGGCCTGCAGAAAATATCAAATCTTCCTTTGTTCACTTTGTTATAGTTGCAGATTCGCCACACAAACTGCTTCAGAATTATTACAAAACTGCTTCAAAATTATTACAAAACTGCTTTAGAACCACCTTATCTTTGTCAAGAAATGGGCCTCAGAACAAGCTTGGATTTCACTTCAAATTTGGTCTGAAACTAGCCTCAGACCTTCCATAGAGTTGCCTCAGATCCACCACAGAGACTACCTCAAAAACACCATAGGACTGCCTCAAATTTACTTGCTATCATAGCCTTAGATCTGCCACAAAAATTCGGTCTGCAGTTTTTTTTGCAGTTAAGTATACGATTATGGCTCCTTCTAGTTGTGTCATCCATAGAGGGGCTTCTCCATGATGTGGTCTCTATTTTAAGACCCTAAACAAGGCTCGACCAAGGCTAACATGCCTGTGAGCAGTCTTAAACTTCACCATAGGGGTCCGACCCTTTCTTTACACCAACGGTAGGAGTCTAGCAGCCCTTAAACTTCCACGACCTACCTTCATTGACTGTGCAATAGGTCATCTTCAAGAACACTGCTCTGAAACCATGTTTATTTTTTAATTCTTAGCTCAAGCATATGTAGTTTCTTTTCAATTTAGCATGAACTTGAACCATAAACAATGCAACAGCACAATAGATGCAGTAACCAAGATCACAAGAAGATTAACCATGCAAAAGACACAAGAAGTTATGCTGGGAAAACGCTTCTCAATCAAGGGAATAACCCAACAACCCTTTACTATATTGCCAAGAGAATATCCTTCACACCACAAACCCTAGAGCACACAAGAGGGTGCTTCTATGACTAAGAAAACGTGTGCATAAGATAAGTGTGAACTTCACCCATACAGGTAGGCGTTGAGATAATGAGATAATGAATGAGTGAGTGATCCACAATGGGGATGTATCTATCCTATAAATGCATAACCTAACTCATCAATATATGTGTCTATTGGAACAATAGGGCTGACTTGTACAACTCAATAATATAATTCATCTTTTACACAATATTAATTATCTTTACATGGTGGGAACGACCTGTACCCTTCACAATACAAAATTAGGGTTTTCACAATAATCTTAATCTTAGACAATACAACAAGGGATCTCCCACACATCCTATAGTTCTTTGCCACTAGGGACAAGTCCACATGTGCTCAACCACAGGGACATCACTCTCAACCGATTAACTCGACTAAATCCATAGGAGTATGATCTAGAGAACCATCTCAAGTCGACTCAACTAAGTCCATAGGAGTCCGATAGGAGATCATCTCAAGTCATATCAGCTCAGTCTAGAGGATCACGACAAGAGACCACACACGTCATCTCAACTCGGTCCGGAGGAGTATGACTCACCCATCACATGGGTGTTCTCACTGATCATCTCAACTCAGTCCAGAGGAGTACGATCTAGAGAACGTCTCATGAAGCTTCAGTCATCAACACCATGGAATCCTTGTTTATCACTTGGATTGATCCTTGGTTGTGTACCTTGGTGGTTAAGCCTCTAGATATATTCTAGGGCCCCCAGATGTGTCTGGGGTATCCTAGTCTAAGACCAGGCAGTTTCTTGGTTTATGTACCAAGCTAAGATTATGTGTGACTTTCTTTCTCGGGAAGGTCCATGTGATCTAGGAGCAATCAAGAAGAAAGGGATGATCACGTCATTAGCCTTCCACATATGCTAGGATGATAAAAGATTATAAGTTATATCATGAGACCCATCTGGACAAAAATGCCATTAAAGAAGGACTTAACCTTTTGACTTTCTCTTATTGTTTATTGATAAATACCCTTTGCTTGAGTTATTACCCTCCCAAGTTTATGTGTATGTGTTGGCTCGATTTTTTGTTTTGGATCCTACCTCTTCCTAAAGAAAGTTGATCACCATGTTCATGAAACCCTTATATTCGATTTAATTATGATGTTGACTTACTTTATTGGTCTTACCACTTGACATCTTAGTTAGTTTGTTATTTTAGGGGTTAACCTACTCTAAAAGGTTAATGTGTTAACCCTATCTTACCTACCTAAAACTATATAAGGAATGGCCTATACCTCACTTGACACACTTACTTTCTCCTAGCCGAGTTGGAGACTAAGATTTGTTGTGACTCTTCTAGACATGGTTACAAGGTTACTGCGGCTCTTATGGATAGGTTTACAAGGGTTCTCTCAGCTCCTTTCTTGTGTGTTCTTGGTCTGCTCCATTTTCCGTGGGTTTATCCCTATCAGCCACGACTGAATTTGCTTGTCGCTTCCCTATAGGATTATATCCCTGCCAGTTGTAAGGGGTTCTTGCATGTTGTTAAAGGGTTCTTAGTTTGTTTGTTATTTTAGGGGTAAACCTAATCTAAAAGGTTAATGTGTTAACCCTATATTAACTACCTAAAACTATATAAGGAGTGTCATATCCCTCACTTGAAATACTTACTTTCTCCTAGTTGAGTTGGAGACTTAGAATTTTTGTGGGTTTATCCCTATCATCCATGATTGATTTTGCCTGTCGCTGACCTGTAGGAGTCTATCCCTACCATCTGTAAAGGGTTCTTGTATGTTGTTGGTGTTATGGTGCCACCTTGTTGGTTTGTTTGTGCCACCTTGTTGTGGTCTAAATGATGTCGCCTTGATATTTTAAGGGTGCATCCCTTGTGTCTTGATGTGTTGCATTACCTTGTATGTTAGCAGGCTTAGTATTCTTACTTTGTGAATTGGATTGTTAGGGTTGTTTTGGACTGTTGGTATTTTTCCTTTTTTAAAGCATAATTATGTGTTCTTGGGCTGAAAGTGTTAAGGTTGTTTGTGGGTTCTTTTTCCAGCCCTAGGTTGGACAGTATTATTTTTGTTTTCAGCCCAATTGGTTGACAATGGCTAGGAGTGTAGTTTTTTAGCCTGTTGAGTTGTTTTTTGGTTTCTTATCCCAAGAGTTCTTCTTGGCATTGTCCCTATGATCATGATGATATCTACCCTAAGGGTTTGATCCATGATCTACCAGGCTTTTTCTGAGCATACGTTGGAATAAGGTAACACCAACATTTTAGGTATTTGTGTTCTTTGTTACAACTAAGCTAATACTTGGATCTATGTTATGTTACTTTCTTATTTATGCTATTACATTATGCATCAAAATTTTTTGATGTTTTGTTGATCCTAAATTACAATAGCAAACAATTTGAAATTAAAAAAAAAACATTTATGTTTCTAGCTAGCCTATTGTTTTCCCTTAAATTCTAGCATGGTATCAGAGCTTAGGGCATGAACGGAGATCATTTGTGACAAGCTCTTGACCCTGCATATATCCTCTATTAATGGTTTGTATTTCATATCAGCAGTAAGTTTGTTTTTCATTAGATCTCTCAGGTAAACAATTTTCAGTATGGATTTTGCTTTAGTCAAAGTGGAATATAGGCTTGAAGGGGCTTCAAACTTCAATGCCTGGAAATCTAGGGTCTTTAATATCCTGGAAAAAAGTGACTTGGATGAGCTGGTTACCAGGGTGATGGAAGAACCTACTACAAATGTAGGAAGAGCATCCTATAAGAAAAGGTAGGCCAAAGCCAAGAGGGTCATTTTTTACTCGGTTAAAGATAGAATGATGCCTCTTATTGCTCACCTAAGGACATCAAAGGAATATTTTGATGTCCTAGCCAACTTGTATGAAAAGAAGACCCCAACACAGAAGAGGACCTTGAAGAAACAACTACGTACATTAAATATGGGAAAGGATGAAACCATCTCTGCCTTTTTTTTCCAAAATTTCCCAAACAAAAGATCAGCTTGCAACAATTGGAATTGCGGTAGATGATGATGACCTTGTAAAAACAACAGTAGATGGACTTCCAAAATCATGGGAGACATTTTCCTCATCTTTAAATGAAAGAGAATTTCAACCCAATTTCGAGAGATTATGGCATGATTGCTTGGAAGAGGAGGGAATAATTAAAAGCAGAAATAAACCCTCCACTGTGAAAGACCATGCTCTTTCAACAAAAGCCAAGAAATGGAAGAGGTTTCCTCAGCACAAAGGAAAAGGTAAGAAACCTTAAGGTAAGCACTCTCATCATCACTCTCATTTATCTAAAGTAAGATGCTTTAACTGTAACAAGCTACGTCATTATGCAAAAGACTACAGGAACCCTCCTTCAAAGCATAAAAATAAAGGTAGGTTCCATGCTTCAAATGAAATTGAGGAAGAAGAGACTCAAAGAAAGAGAACCAGAGTTGTTTTTAAAGAAAAAGAGCAGCGCAGAGAAAGTTATCTTGTTTTATCTCTCTACGGTGTTGTCACCAAATCAGAAGAAATTTGGTTAGTGGACAACGGGGTCTCCAAGCATATGACTGGCTTCAAACAAAACCTTGTGAACTATTGAGATAAGAAGTTCAATGTGAAGGTATAATTTGGAGATGATGGCACTTATGCCATCAAAGGAGTTGGATCAACCTATTTTCAGCTTCAGTCAAGTAATGTATTTCATGTTGAATAAATTCTTTATGTTCCTCGCTTAAAGAAAAATATTGTTTCAGTTGTAGTTCTAGAAAGTAAAGGGTACACAGTAGCCTTGTCCAAAGGAAAGGCTCTTAAGTGGCCCTCAAATGAAAGTATGAGTTCAACAATGATAATCAAAGTTCAAGAAGGTGGACTTTACAAAATCTTTGGTCAAGTTATTCAAGCATTAGCTCATGAGATGATCAACCCCTGTGAAATATGGCACGAAAGGTTTGGAAATATCAACAATAATGTTGTCCTAGGTTTGCAAAATATGGTAACATGTATGCCAATTTTTCCAGCATGATATTATTTGTAGAGGTTGTGCTCTTGGTGAAAATACAAAGAAAGCTTACCCTCACAGTAATAGAAAAACTAATGGTATCTTAGATCTTATTCATTCTGATCTCTGTGGACCTATGACTGCTACGTCTATGAATGGTTGTCTTTATTATATTATTTTTATTGATGATTTCTCCCGTAAAACCTAGATTTTTTTTCTGAAAACTAAAGATGAATCCTTCAGTAAATTTCATGATTTTAAGAATCTTGTTGAGAATCAGACAGGTAGACATATTCGTGTTTTAAGAATGAATAATGGAAAAGAGTTTGACTCCCACAAGTATGATGATATATGTCGGTCTTCTGGGATTAAGAGAGAGTTGATTTTGCCTTATAATCCCCAACAGAATGGGGTTGCAGAAAGAAAGAACAAGACAATTTGTGAGGCAGCCAGTGTTATGATGTATGATCAGAATCTTTCGTTGTCTCTTTGGGCCGAAGTTGCAAATACTGTAGTCTATATTCAGAACATGTGTCCTCATAAAGCCTTGGAAGATAAAACTCCAAATGAAGTCTTCATGTGTAAGAATATTTCAGTTGATCATTTGAGAATTTTTGGTAGTCCTGTCTACATTCATGTACCAAAATAAAAGAGGACCAAGTTAGAGCCCTCTGGAAAGAAAGACACTTTTTTGGGGTACAATGAGACCTCAAAAACATATTGAATCTAAGTGCCAGGGCAGAAGTATATAGAGGTCAGTAGAGATGTGACCTTCCATGAGGAAGTTTCCTTTCGTCGTTCCAGAGAGCTTCCCTGTGATACAAAGGAGCAGAAAGCTCCATCTCCAGAGCCTTCAGATTCACAACTTTCGGAGGGGCAGAGGGAGGAGGCCAGAGAGCCTTCAGTGGACCTCATAATTGAATCTATTCAGTTTCCCCTAGAGAAATCTCCTGTCAAAAGGAAGCCAGCATGGTGTCGTGAAATTTTAAAGGAAGCATAAAAACATACAGCACCTAAAGGTACTTTCAGAGAAATCAAGAAACCAAATAAGTACTCAGGTTTGATAGCTTAGTTGGAGCTTGTGATTGACTCAGAACCGTCCACTTTTGATGAGGTTGCCAAACAAAAAGTGTGGAAGGTGTTAACACTCTGTAAATTTGTTCAGCTGATAAACAAATGGTAGAGGTAACCATTTCAACCAAATTTAGAGCTGGGTACTAGCCTGCTCAGCTTAGAGAGGGCTCTCTTGTGTCACTTGATATTTCTTTAGCAATCAATGGCTAGATTTGGTTTTGTTTTGGGGGGGTTTTATAAATCTGTTGGCCAAGGGAGGGGAGGGACACTTAGGGCTATGGAGTCTAAATTCTGAAAGTGAATGAAAACAATGACTGGCCGATAGAATTCTCCAGAGGATAAAGGCTAAATGAGGTGATGAATCTGAGTTATAAATTTTATTTATGCAGAGTGTAAGAAGAAGGAGAAAACAAGTAATTGTATCAGAGCATTATTGAAATGCATTTTGAATTAGTTAGGAAGAAAATCGCATAGTTTAAATTGCTTAAGTCAAGAGCATCAAGAGATAAATTCTGAGCTTTAACTATCCAATTTAAACAGAAGAAAACACAAATGGAATTAAAGAACACAGAAAATACATACAATGAGAGGAGACAAAACTCATAACACCACCATTAGAATCTTTTCATAGAGACTTCAAAAGCTTCTGCATATGTATTCAATTAAATTCCAGAAAATTACAATTTAATTCAGAACAACTAAAAGGTGCCCTCACATTTCTGCCAACCATGATACATATGTATCTCTTAACATTTATACAAACAACGAATCCTTTCATTTCCAAACCAATTACAAATAAAGAAACATTTCGTTTGGAAACCGTTTACGAAAAATAGGCTTCAAAACACCACCTGTAATTCTCAAACCATATTAGCTATGTAAAATATGAGAACGGTTTTTGTAGATAAGCTATTATAAATAAAAACCTCTCTCGGTTTCTCTAAATTCATCTCCAACGGGCCGAAATACGTGCCACAAAAACATGTCTCGAACAAGAAATCATGAAAACTGAAAAATAGGGTTCAAATATTTCTTAGAATCTCCCAATCCATGACCCCTGTGTAAAATCTAGGGGAGGTTTTTGTATATCAGCTTGTCTTGAGTAAAAACCTCTCTTGGTTTTGTGAAATTTTTCTCCATTTGAAATGCATTTGAAAAAGATGTCTTCCAACAAGAAAATCTTGAATCCGGAAATATAAGGTTCAAATATGTCATCGATTCTCCCAGTATGTAACAACTATGAAAAATATGGGAGAGGTTATTGTTGTTTGGCCTGTTTTAAGTAGAAACCTCTTTTGGTTTCTCAAAATGTGCTTTGGTTTTCCCAGAATTCACCTTGGAAGACGACTGGTCAAAATTACTTGAAATCTAGAAACTGATATGCATGAAACTGATCGAATTCATCTACAAATGGTCTAACCTGCAAATGGTCTAACCCCCAACTTACTTTTGCTAACCATTTCGCAAATATTTATGTAGCACTTGTCTTTCAAAAATTTCGGGAGTGTGAGGGAGTGGTTTTAAAGTAACCCGCCTTTCGCCCCGAAATACACCTGGAGATGCCACGTAGTCCCAAGCCGAAACCACGATTTTCTTTTCGGCCCGCTTTCGGGAATTATCCTCCGCACAAGTTCTCCACCTAAAACGATCCCTGACCATTGATTTGTAGCGCCAGCGATCCGTGACCCATCAACTCCGCATTGTCGTTAGCTTTATCCTCCTCCCGCTATATTTGACCCTGTCCTCTAGTTTATCACACTTCCACATTAGTTTAGCACCTCGCTAAGTCCTGGGAATTGGATTTCTCACAGAAATTGTTATAGTGATAACATGGGCTCCAACTGTGGATGTTATCCTCCCTGTGAGGTAGCAAAGAACGACATACCAAGTGCCTATCCATTGGGTTTATCCCAAAACCTGTGCGTACCCTGCTCTAACCTGTCACCATTATCCACTGGAAACCCAAATCTGTACACTGCTCTCACCGCAACCCACATTTCACCAATATACTTTCCAAATCTGAGATCAACATCCTTAATGTCTTAGTTTTTCACATGGTCGCTGGGTATTTATCAACAGGCAATAAAACCATCATAACGGATATAACATACAACACTAAATCATAAAATACATCAACGGTGTAGATCCAACTAAATAATGTCATACACGAGCACCAATCTTGTTGTAATAAAAGGGAACTCAGTTCACCACTATCCAGCTTTGTATAGTAATTGTCCATGGCGAGCGGCACCTCAAAATTTAAAAACGTGGGCGACTAAAACACTTTATTTGCCTCGGCTCACCACATGACCTTTAAAAGCAATCACGCATATACATTACAAACTGCAAGATTTGACATGTATAACATTTATCACGGCTTTTGTGTTAACTCCAGGTTCTCTTTGATCTCACAGTGAATTTTAACAATGATTTAAAACAACGCACATAAAACATCAATCAAAGAAAGTTGCTACACCTTCGACACTTAGATACTTGGCGTTGAATCCGCTTGAATTTATCTTTTGGTGTTCCATTCATCTTCACAATAACTACTTAATGTTTGTTAGCCATCAATAATTTTCAGGATGTGAAGTGTTTATTTAGTTCATCTCCATTTCAAAAAGGTGCCAAGTCATTGTCTCCACAGGAGCCAAGCCTTCATATAAAAAGTTCCCTTCATCAAGACGCCTTGAGAGTACCAAAGATATTTCCAGGTCAAGTACCTTACATTTATGAACAATCTTAATTAACTCATCATAAATAAATCGTGCATAATGAAAACTTGGATTTAATAACCGAGCAATCTGTCTTCGAACCAGAACTTCAAAAGGAACCTCAGGTACAAACAACGCATTTCTCGGGCCAACTGCCTTACCAAGAATCTCTGCAAAGTTTCCCCCACAAAATGACAACGGAGAAAACAAAAATGAAACCTCCTTTCGGGTTGGTGCCTCTGTATTGTGCGATGGGCAATTGTGTTTCCTCCTTAGCGGCTTAGTGCTAATCCTCAACTTTGACTTGTATGCAATTTCGGGGAGTGTTGTGGGAGGTTTCAATCCATACCACTCGCACCCCCGAAATAAACTACGAGCTGCCACGTACCCCGGTGGCTTTATCACTGTCTTTATTTGGTCCCATTTAAAAAATTAAACGTCAGTTACTTTCGCTCACTGAAATGAATATACACCGTTGATTACATTAGTAATTGTGATCTGAGTGCTCCCACCAATATTCATCTTCATATGTCTTCATGACACATTTTTCATACAGCTTGACACTGCATCCAAGACCTTCGAACTACCATTCTGATGTTCGACAGCCCGAGTGCATCATTCCCAAGCATAAGCTTGTGAACGTCAACCTTACTCAGTTCTTCCGGTGGGCAACCTGTGATTTCGCTGATCACGGTGTGCCAACCAAACACAAGCATCAACACTTTAATATTTGTGTTAATAATCCGACCGTGATATATAATCGATACGTCATTTTAGATGATGAGAGAGTAATTTTTTCTGATCCGAAAGAAATCAACCCTTACGAGATCCCTGGAGTTTTGAACATTTTCACTTCCGGATTAGTGCAAATGAATCCAGGGCGTGTATTCTTGACTCATCATGTTTAATCGTCTGGCGTCGATCTCCTTGGCGCTCCTTTGTCAACAATAGATCCTCTCGCCTATTAAAATCTTTCCAGTAGCTCTGCATTGACACTTGGGCCTGCATCTGTGCGTTTTTTAAAATAAAAATAAAATGCATAATCAATTAGGTCCTGGACAAAATCCGAGTTATTCACGGTAACCTAAGCGCGTTTGACCGTCTTAAAGTGGAGACACTCCTGACTGGAATCAGGTATCCCAATGGCACGATGCAATATACGTTTGGTCTTATAATCATCAGAATTAGAGCCTCTGATGATACACATGATGGACAGATACACAGGCTTCTCGTGGCTAGCGCTTGATGTTGTCGATGTTTGGACGTTGGTGTGTGAACGAGTTTTGACACCTACGTGCATCCTCCAGTGCACACCTACAATGCTTAGTCGAATGCCAGACATTTGATATTTGGATGAGAAATTGAACTATCCTGGCGCTCTTTTTATTGTTTTGTGTGTGTTTATACCACATTGATGAATAGAAAATAGAGAATTTTATTTATATGCACTGATCATTGTAAATCTTATCCACGCGTATTGCTCCCTTAGCACACCTTGTGGGATCTTCCTCCATGTGACTTGATGCGTGGCGCTTAGCCACTCTTTATTAATAGCTGTAGGGCTTAGATAAGTGGTTGAAAATTTGACTATAAGAGTCAAAATCAGCTTAATAAAACCAAAATTTTTATTTACCCAATAATGAAGAATTTTTTTTTCCCAAATTCAACTAAAGATTTAATGCAGACAATCCAAGAACCTAATGATGATGCGTTGTTTAGATAAAAAAAATTCTTATGCCACAATTCTAAATTTTGCATGTGTCAATATCTAGCTCAAAATGGGGACGACGTCCTCCCTGGGTGGCGATAAAAAACGTATACCAAGTGCTCAATCCATTCAGCTGATCCCATCTCAAACACTGCAACCTATACCAATCCTTCATCCGAAACTAAATGCAAATTGAAAGTTAAAGCTGGAAACCAATAGCTGCCGAAAACTGAAAACACACACTCTGAAGTCTATGACTGAAACTGACAAAATGCTTGGTTCTCAAGCTTATTTATATACAAATGATCCTACCCTACTTGCTGAGAACAAGCACTGAATCAAGTGACCTCACATTTCTAGTGAAGCCAATCAAGAAGTTGGGTATTGGATTGAAACGGGCCTTCCACTTCTCCAATGACAAAGCCATACTTGAGATACGATAACTTGTTCCAACATCTGAGATTGTCTCCATAACCTATGAACATTTCAAAACTTATTTCCATTGAAGATTCCAGTAGAGATGCAAAAGGATCCTTGAGAGCATACACAAATAGCTCTTGTTGATCAGCAAGAAGATAAGAGTAACTATGATCTTTTGATGTTGTTCCTTGTTCAAACTCTTTATTGTAACTCTTGTGACCATTTTCCAATAAAAAGGAAACAACTTGTTGATCATTGTTTTCATTTGTGAAGAAATACTTTGAATATTCTTGGACACTTTCAAAAGGAAATGCCTCAGCATTTGCTACATGAATTTCTAAAGGTAACTCTTCGCATGATTCAACAAGCATATCACTCTAATTCTCTGAAATTTCTGAATATGTCAAATCAAGAGACTTTGGGTAGCTATCCTAATTAATGGTTTTACTGCCTAGATTTTCCACACATACAATTTCAATAGCCTGATTTTCACCAATTTCTTCATTATACAAGTCTTCAGAAAACGAATGCGCTGCAAAATAATTTGAATGATTCTCCCCATACTTTTGACTATAATAAGGCTGACAAGGTTGTGAATTTTCATTAATTCCATGGGATAGGACATGACTGACAACATTATGATGCATATTTGTTTCATTTTCAAGAAAAGATGAAGCTAATGTTTTCTCGGAATGATCCTGTGTACCAATACAACTTGTCTCTACTATCTCTTCCCGATGAGAATTTAGTTCGTAAAGGGCTTCTTTGATTTCATCATACATTAAGTCTTCATCATTAATATCAATCCCCATGCATTGAATAAGATTGTCAAAGTTTCCACAGAAGTTTTCAACTTGAACTAAAGATGGGTAACTTTCCTTATAATTCACACAAAATACTGAATAAAAATCTTCAAGGGAAAATAGACTAGCAGATGGAAATCCTTCATACCATGATCATGCTTCTTCTTCTAAGGTTGCCATTAACATCTTCATCAAGCAATCTTCATGCAATTTAACCCCTATCCTATGTATGTGCATGTGGAATTTGACCAAATGAAAGCCAACATCATCTCCATCTTGATCTTTGAACTTTGGTAGATATGTTTGCCAACCTACACAAGGAATGCAATTTGGAAAATCGGGAATGTGAGAGCGATTCATGGGAGCATACCTTGCAGCTATTGAACTCATCTTCGGACAATGGAATTGTCAATGATGTTTTCGAAGTTGGATTCTGCATTGAGAGTGGAGTCGCTAGTGAAAATTTAAATTTCTGGATTCTTCTACCAATGGAATCACCTTCAAACAGATTTTTTTATGTGTGGATTCACCAGAGCGAGAATACAACCAATATGTGCCTAAGTGTCTGCTGCTCTCAGACCTTAGAAACCAATCATGTCGTTCTTTCCCAGGGAAAATTTTTCAATTTCATCCCCGACAATGGTGCTAGAATGTTAGCACTCTGTAAATTTGTTCGGTTGATAAACAAATGACAGAGGTAACTATTTTATCCAAACTTAGAGTTGGGTACTAGCCTGCTTAGCTCAGAGAGGGCTCTCTCGTGTCAGTTGATATTTCTTTAGCAATCAATGGCTAGATTTGGTTTTGTTTTGGGGGGTTTTTATAAATTTGTTGGCCAAGGAAGGAGAGGGACACTTAGGGCTATGGAATCGAAATTATGAAAGTGAATGAAAACAATGACTGGTCGATAGAATTCTCCATAGGATAAAGGCTAAATGAGGCGTTGAATCTGAGTTATAAATTGTATTTATGCAAAGTGTAAGAAGAATGAGAAAACAAGTAATTGCATCATAGCATTACTGAAATGAATTCTGAATTAGTTAGAAAAAAATTGCACAGTTTAAATTGCTTAAGCCGAGAGCATCAAGAGATGAATTCTGAGCTTTTAACTATCTAATTTAAACAGAAGAAAATACAAATGGAATTAAAGAACACAGGAAATACATACAATGAGAGGAGACAAAAATCATATCACCACCATTAGAATCTTTTCATAGAGACTTCAAAAGCTTTTGCATATGTATTCAATTCAGTTCCAGAAAATTAAAATTGAATTCAAAACAACTAAAAGGTTCCCTTGCACTTCTTCCAACCATGATACATATGTATCTCTTAACATTTATACAAGTAGAGAGTCCTTTCATTTCCAAATTGGTTACAAATAAAGAAATGTTTCGTTTGGAAACCGTTTACGAAAAATAGGCTTCAAAACGCCCCCTGTAATTCTCAAACCGTAAAAGTTGTGTAATTCATATCCAACGAGCCGGAATACATGTCGCAAAAACATGTCTCGAACATGAAATCATGAAAACTAAAAAATAGGGTTCAAAGATTTCTTCGAATCTCCCAATCCGTGACACCTGTGTAAAATATGTGGGAGGTTTTTGTATATCAGCTTGTCTTGAGTAAAAACCTCTCTCGGTTTTGTGAAATGTTTATCCATCTGTCCAAGATATGCATTTGAAAAATATGTCTTCAACAATAAAATATTGAATCTAGAAATATAAGGTTCAAAAATGTCCTTGATTATCCCAGTATGTAACAACTATGAGAAATCTGGGAGAGGTTATTGTTATTTGGCCTGTGCTGAGTAAAAATGTCTTTCAGTTTCTCAAAATGTGCTCTGGTTTTCCTTGAATTCACCTTGGAAGACAACTGGTCAAAATTACTTGAAATCTGAAAAATGAGACTTGGAAACTAATATGCGTGAAACTGATCGAATTCATCTACAAATGGTCTAACCCCCATCTTACTTTCCCTAACCATTTCACAGCAATTTCTGTAGCACTTGTCTTTCAGAAATTTTGGGAGTGTGAGGGAGTGGTTTTAAAGTAACTCGCCTTTCGCCCCAAAATAAACCTGGAGACGCCACGTAGTCCCGAGTCGAAACCACGGTTTTCTTTTCGGCCCGCTTTCGAGAAATATCCTCCACACAAGTTCTCTGCCCGAAACGATCCCTAACCGTTGATCTGTAGCGCTCGTGATCTATGATCCACCGGGTTCCATCAACTCCTCATTGTCACTAGCTTTAGCCTCCCCCTGCTATATTTGGCCTTGTCCTCAAGTTTATCATGATTCCACATTAGTTTAGCACCTCGTTAAGTCCTGGGAACTGGATTTCTCACAAAAAGTTTTATAGTGATAATAGAAGGATGCCATGATAGAATAATATGAGACAATAATATGGAAGTGGTCCCAAGACCTCAAGGAAAATCAGTAGTAACCTCTAAATGGATTTACAAAATAAAGCATGCAGCAGATGACAGTGTTGAAAAATTCAAAGCTAGATTTGTTGCTCATGGTTTCTCTCAGAAAGAGGGAATTAATTAACATAATATTTTTTCTCATGTTTGCAGGTATACTTCTATTAGAGTCATCATTTCTCTTGCTTCAATATTTAATTGGAAACTTCACCAAATGGATGTTAAGACCACCTTTCTTAATGGTGAAGTTGAGCAAGAGGTTTATATCGAGCAACCTAAGGGTTTTGTTATCCATGGGAAAGAATCTCATGTCTGCAAACTCAAGAAAGCCTTGTATGGATTGAAAGAGGCTCTGAGAGCTTGGTATGGAAGAATTGACAATTTTATTCAAAGTCTTGGGTTCTCCAAGAGTATAGCAGATCCTAATCTTTATATAAAGATTGTGAAGAATCATCATGTTATATTGGTTTTATATGTGGATGATTTGTTCCTTACTGGAGAGGAACATTTGATAGCTCAGACTAAGAGGGACCTGTCGGCAGAGTTTGAAATGAAGAACTTGGGTCTTTTGCATTACTTTCTTGGTTTAGAGGTGTGGCAGAAACATGGTGAGATATTTCTTTCACAAAGTAAGTATGTAGTTGATGTGCTTCGCATATCTGGGATGTTGGACTTTAAGTCCATGACCACATCTATGATTTCTAACCTGAAGAAGTTGCATGATCAAGCTACAGGTTCATATCCAGAAGACCCTACAGTATATCGTCAGATTATTGGGTCCTTGATGTATCTAGTACACACCAGACCGTACAGTTGTTATGCAGTGAATGCCCTCAATCAGTTTATGTGTAATCCAAAACACATTCATATGATTGATGTTAAGCATAGTCTCATATATGTCTGGGGGACTATAGATTATGGGCTCAAATACACTTCTAYTGGAGGTATAATGCTTCATGGCTATACAGATTCAGATTGGATGGGAAGTACAGTGRACCAGAAGAGCACTTCCAGATATTGTTTCAGTTTGGGTTTAGCTATGATCTCCTAGTCCAGCAGGAAGCAGGGCTCCATAGCCTAAAGCACTGCAGAGACAGAATACATTTTTGYAAATGTTTCTAGTAAAGAAGCACTGTGGATCAGAAAGCTACTCTCAGATTTGTTCACTGTTGTGCTAGAACCCACAATAATTCACTGTGATAACCAAAGTTKTATAAAKCTCTYCGAGAATCCTATGTTTCATGATAGATCGAAACACTTGAGATGATATATCACTATGTTTAAKACATGGTGTAGAAKAACATTCTCAATATTCAGTATGTTCCGACCGYGGAGCAAACTGCAGATATTTTGACCAAGCCGTTGTCGTTGACAAATTTTATATACTTTYGAGACAAGCTTGGTGATGTTGAGAGGGAGTGTTAAAATTAATGCAGTTGTAAGAGACATTATCTAGAAGGATGGAAAAGACCCTAATTATGATCTAGGGCCCCCAGTACACTCCTAGGGTTCTTGGTCTGGGACCAAGCAGTTAGAGCCATGGAAAAAGACCCTAGTTGGGCCCCCAATGTATTTATGGGGTTCTTGGTCAGGGACCAAGCAGTTTGATGATATAAGTCCCTATATGTGTTCTAGGGCCTTTGGATGTGTTCCAAGGAATCCTTATTCAGCACTTGGATTGATCCTTAGTTTTCTACCTTGGTGGTTAAGCCCCTAGAAATATTCTAAGGCCCCCATATGTGTTCTGGGGTATCCTAGTCTGGGACCATGTAGTTTCTTGGTTTAAGTAACAAGTTGAGATGATGTGTGACTTTCTTCTTTCCTGGGATGGTCCATGTGACCTAGGAGCAATCAAGAATAAAGACATGATCATAGCATTATCCTTCCACGTATGCTAGGATGATAAAAGCTTATAAGTTATATCATGAGACTCATGTGGACAAAAATGCCATTAAAGAAGGACTTGACGTTTTGACTTTGTCTTATTGTTTATTGATAAAAACCCTTTGCTTGAGTTATTACCCTGCTAAGTTTATGTTTATGTATTGGCTCAATTTTCTATTTTGGATCCTACCTCTTCCTAAAGAAAGTCGACCGCCATGTTCATGAAACCCTTATCTTTGATTTAATTATCTTGTTGACTTATTTTATTGATCTTACCACTTGACGTCTTAGTTAGTTTGATATTTTAAGGGTTAACCTAATCTAAAAGGTTAATGTTTTAACCCTATCTTACCTAGCTAAAACTATATAAGGAGTGGCTTATCCTTCACCTGACACACTTACTTTCTCCTAGCCGAGTTGGAGACTGAATTTGTTGCAGCTCTTCTGGACAGGGTTACAAGGTTGTTACAGCTCTTATAAACAGGTTTAAAAGGGTCCTCTCAGCTCCCCTCTTGTGTGTTATTGGTCTTCTCCAGCTGTCGCGGGTTTATCCCTACCAGCCATGACTGATTTTTCCTTCCGCTGACATGTAGGAGTCTATCCCTGCAAGCTGTAAAGGGTTCTTGTATGTTATTGGTGTTCTGGTGCCACCTTGTTGGTTTGTTTTTKTCACCTTGTTGTGGTCTAAATGATGTTGCCTTGATATTTTACTGGTGCCTACCTTGTGTCTTGATGTGTTGCCTTACCTTTTTGTTAGCAGCGTTAGTATTCTTACTTTGTAAACTAGATTGTTAAGGTTGTTTTGGACTGCTGGTATTTTKCCTTCATTAAAGAAAAATTCTATGTTCTTGGGATCAATGTGTTAAGGTTGTTTGTGGGTTATTTTACTAGCCCTAGGTTGGATAGTGTTATTTTTTTTTCATACMTATTGCTTGACAATGGCTAGGACTGTAGTTTTTTAGTCTGTAGAATTGTTTTTTGGTTTCCTATCCTAAGATTTCTTCTTGGCATTGTCYCTATGATCATGATGAGATCTACCCAGGTTTGTTCCATTATCTACTAAGCTTTTTCTGAGCATACATTGGAGGAAGGAAACAACAACATTTTAGGGACTTTTGGTTCTTTGTTACAACTAAGGTAATACTCAACTCTATGTTATGTTACTTTTTTATTTATGTTATTAGATTATGCATTAGAAATTTTTAATGTTTTGTTGATCCTAAATCATAGTAGCAAATGATTTGAAATTTATAAAAACATTTATGTTTCTAGCTAGCCTATTGTTTTGCCCTTAAATTCTAACATGGTATCAGAGCTTAGGGCGTGAAAGGAGCTCATTTGTGACATAATTTTGAGTCTGCATAGATCCTCTATTAAGGGATTGTATTTCAGATCAGCAGTAAGTTTGTTTTGCATCAGATCTCTCCTGTAAACAGTTTTTAGTGTGGCTTCTTCTTCAGTGAAATCAAAAGATGGGTTTGAAGGGGMTTCAAACTTCAATGCCTGGAAGGCTAGGGTCTTTAATATCCTGGAAGAAAGTGTCTTGGGTGAGCTAGTTACAAGGGTGATGGAAGAACCTACTACAAATGCAGGAAGAACAGCCTATAAGAAGAGGCGGACCAAAACCAACAAGGTCATTTTTTACTYAGTGAAAGATAGTGTGATGCCTATTATTTCTCACCTAAGGACAACAAATGAATTCTTTGATGCCCTAGCCAACTTGTATGAAAAGAAGGCCCCAACTCAGAATATGACCTTGAAGAAACAACTGTGTACATTAAATATAGGAAAGGATGAAACCGTTGTTTCCTTCTTTTCCAAAATTTTCCAAACAGGAGATCATCTTGCAGCAATTTGTGTGGCAGTAGATGATGATGACCTTGTACAAACAACAGTATATGGGCTTCTAGAATCATGGGAGACATTTATCTCATCTATAAATGGAAGATAATTTCAACCCAATTTCGAGAGATTATGGCATGATTGATTGGAAGAGGAGGGCAGAATTAAAAGTAAAAATAAACCACCACTGTGAAAGACCATGCTCTTTCATCCAAAGCCAAGAAATGGAAGAGGTTTCCTCAACACAAAGGCAAAGGTAAGAAACCTCAAGGTAAGCACTCTCATCCTCACTCTCATTTATCTAAAGTAAGATGCTTTAATTTTAACAAGCTAGGTCATTATGCAAAAGACTGCAGGAACCCTCCTTCAAAGCAGAAACGGAAAGGTAGGTTCCATGCTTCAGTTGCAACTGAGGAAGAAGAGTCTCAAAGAAAGAGAACTAGAATTGTTTTTAAAGAACAAGAGTAACGCGAAGAAAGTTATCGTGTTTCATCTGTCTCCGGTGTTGTCACCAAATCAGAAGAAATTTGGTTAATGGAAAGTGGGGCCTCCAAGCATATGAATGGCTTCAAACAAAACATTGTGAAATATTGAGATAAGCAGTTCAATGTGAAGATATAATTGGGTGATGATGGCACGTATTCCATCAAATGAGTTGGGCCATCCTCTTTTAAAATTAAGTTAAGTAATGTATTTCAAGTTGAAGAAATTCTTTATCTTCCCGGCCTAAAGAAAAATCTTATTCCAGTTGCATTTCTAGAAAGGAAAGGGTACACAGTAGCCTTCTTCAAAGGAAAGGCTCTTATGTGGCCCTCAAATGAAAGTATGAGCTCAGTCATGATAATTGGAGTTCAAGAAGGTGGACTTTAAAAAATCTTTGGTCAATTTATTCAAGCATTAGCTCATGAGATGATCAACCGTTGTGACCTATGGCACAAAAGGTTTGAACATCTCAACTATAATGTTCTCTCAGGTTTGCAAAATATGGTAACATGTATGCCAGTTTTTCCTTTTGAGCATGATAGTATTTGTAGAGGTTGTGCTCTTGGTAAAAATAAAAAGAAATCTTACCCTCACAGTAATAGAAAAACTAATGGTATCTTAGATTGTATTCATTCTGATCTTTGTGGACCTATGATTGTTCCATCCATGAATGCTTGTCTTTATTATATCATTTTTATTGATGATTGCTCCAATAAAACCTGGATTTTATTTATGAAAACTAAAGATGAATCCTTCAGTAAATTTTAGGATTTTAATAATCTTGTTGAGAATCACACTGGTAGACATATTCGTGTTTTAAGAACAAATAATGGAAAACATTTTTACACCCGCAAGTATGATGATCTCTGTCGGGATTTTGGGATTAAGAGGGAGTTGATTGTTCCTTATAATCCCCACAGAATGGGGTTGCAGAAAGAAAGAACAAGACAATTTGTGAGGTAGCCAGAGCTATGATGTATGATGAGAATCTTTCGTTGTCTCTTTGGTTCAACGCTTCAAACTCTGCAGACTATATTCAAAACAGGTGCCCTTATAAAGCCTTGGAAGAGTAAACTCCATAAGAAGTATTCACAGGTAAGAAGCCTTTAGTTGATCATTTGAGAATTTTTGGTAGTCTTGTCTACATTCATGTACCAAAAGAAAAGAGGACTAACTTAGAGCCTTCTAGAAAGAAAGGAAATTTTGTGGGGTAAAGTGAGACCTCAAAAACATATCGAATCTATGTGCAAAGGAAAAATTATATAGAGGTTAGTAGAGATGTGACCTTCCATGAGGAAACTGCCTTTCATCATTCCAAAGAGATTCCCTGTGATACAGAGGGATAGGAAGCTCCATCTCCAAAGCCTTCAGATTCACAACTTTCAGATGAGCAAAGGGAGGAGGCCAAAGAGCCTTCAGTGAACCCTGCTATCCCCTATCATAGGGATAAATAAGGAGATTATGTCTCGAGGCCCATGTTGACGATTGAAAACGTCAACGAAGTTTCGCCTGCAAAGTATTGCTAAAGCCTATTATTATTAAAAAAAAACTAAATAATACTAGTAGGTGGGACCCCCTTGATCTATTGAAGATCAGATCTGCTCATTTTGATGATGTGCGACACGGTTTACATGGTTGATGAGATATTGTTGTTGTTGGTATGAGTTGAGCCTTGGAAATATTGATTCTTTATGTTTTACAGCCTATATATGATTGTTATCCGTTCTGATCATGCCTGCACAATAAACATGTTAGTAAAAGTACATGAAGGGCATTTTGGAGAAAGACACAATACTACAACAAATGCAAAAGTAAAGGACCCAATTCTACAGTTTTACTATACTACATGCATAAAGGATTTAATGATTATGGTTAAATGCTATATAGAAATATGATAGTATACAATTTAATTGTGTTATATTGGAAATGTGAATATGGGAGGCGCTTTTAACAAGGGAATGGAAGTTAATGGCCAAACATTTTTAATTGAGTTATATAGTCTTTGCACATAGTGATTAGGCTATGGTATAGTTTGATCGCGCTATTTGTGATAACTCTATACATGATTTCTTGGATCGTATAGTTGACATACAATATGGTCCAGTTAGAAATTGGATATATGATGTGTATGACACAATTAGAAAGAAATTGATGTGGTTTCCGACACGGATTTTAAATTAATGGTTTTAATGAAGGGCTTGTTGGCATGTATTGATGAGTTAATGTAATATGGGTGGAGGCAACGTGCATTTACTACATGTCACCTTTACTCCTTCGATGGTCATCACCCAAATCGGGCTATTGCTCATTCTTGTTGTTGTGTTTATGCTCTGAAATTATAGCAAGGAGGAACCGCTCGGTCGACTCTCGTTTTAAGGAATTCGACTAGCATGTATGTCTTTTTGGCCATTCTTGACTTCGCAATGGTTATGAAATGATTACTGGCTTAGGTGTATGGGTTTGTGTTTTTCCTAAGAACTGCAACTGTGTCAAATTTTGATTCTCCCTGTAAAATTTTTGATTTTGTAGAGGTTATCGGTCCTCCTGGTGATAGCTCTTTGTTCCTTCTACTGGTTCAATTGGAGGTTTTTTTTGTGTCTTGGGTGAAAACTATCTTCATGCATTGTTACTATACCCAGTCTCTGGCTTCCTGGGTTTAATGGTCGAAGGTCTTCTGTGTCATTATGTTGTGTTTCACCTTGGCATTAGTCGTTCCACTGTTCAAGGTTATGAAATGAGTGTTTTGTTCTTAATTCAGCCCTGTCTCCACCTCAATACTGTGGTAGCCCTCTCGCCTCGAGACTTGTTATCTATCCGCGAATAATTCGTGGTTCCCTCCATGTATGCACTGTTGGTATTGGGGTTTTTCACCATTGAAGGAAGATGGCTCTAGCTTTCCTATGTTAATCACAGTGTAGACCTTTAACTCCACAGGTCAGAGGGTTGACATGGAACACCAGCCTGGCCTGCTGGGTTTACCTCTCGATTATTGGATAGCTGTATATTTTCGACCACCTTGAGTGCAGACCCGTCCAGTTGGCTACATGACAATCATGTGGTTTTGGCATTCAGTTACTACCTTTGTATAACGGTGGTAAACCATGTTTGTTGTTGGCACAACTCAAGTTACATAGTCTCCCTCCTTATGTTAACACTTGAGTATTTTACTGGAAAAGGGGCCTGCCCCGATTTAATTGGATGAGTCAGTATGCATAGCTGCCACAACTTGTTTGGATTGATTGATTTTCTACAACAGTGGCAGATTGTTTGGAAGATACATGATCACTAGTTTTTGTTGCGCTAATGGTTATTTAGATGCTTAGCTATCAGTAGTAAAAATGTTTGACCTTGCTCATGTCACGTTGTATGGTTTCAAAATGGCTAATGGTCATGGTAACTATAGTTTCTTTGGGGAGAAAATGGTTATTAAATCAAACGAATGTAGGGTTTTATCCACTGTATCTTTGGGATTGTTCGATTGTATAAAGTTTGAGTCTGCACAACATAGTCGGTTATAGTTGGACTAAATCGGAGTCATATTGTGTGCTTGATTTTTTAAATGGAGGTATTTCATCGTAGTGTTTGATGACTGCGCACTTTGTATAATGTGGATAGCTTGGTTTCTCACACTCAGGGATACCACAGAGTGTTGAGCATGTTTTGTTGCAATCAATCATTTGTTAAGAATGTTGTCGATACCCAGTCATGTTAAATGGATGGTCTATCTTTCAAAATCACATGGAATTGAGCTTGCACAGTGTTGGAGTTACACTTACATGTTTTAATTAATCAGGCATTGCTTGTGTTGGAATGGTGACTGTTGACTGTAAATTATCATTTCAGGCGTGGCATTTTGGTTTGATTATTTTGGTAACTACACATATATGTTAACGAATATAATTTCACTTTGATGGGCTCTACTACAGCAATAGTGACTTCATTGTTACTTTGGAAACATGGCTTTGAGTATAGTTGTGGTTGAAGAAATGCATGGGCGGTGGTTGATCTTGATAGTTACAGTTTGGAAGGGTATTGTTTGTAAATTGTTGTAAGGTGTAGAGTGTGTGAAGGGAAAGGAACAAAGCCTCTTACAAATTATGTGGAATACTTACTATTTTGTAATGGCACTGTGTTGGATATTTTGGACAGTGAATTAGTAAATACACAGGAATTGTTATTCAGTCATTGTGATTGTTGGCTGGTGTATCTAGTCTTACTGCAGAATGTTTTATGGATCACTTGATTAATTTCAGGAACAGTAATCGTTATCTTCCCCTTCCATTATCTCATTTTCCATCAATTACAAATCCAATCACCTTCCCATTTCATTTTTGCACCCCCTCTTCTAAGATTAATTACAGTCAAGGAAATTTATGTGTCAAATTGGATGAAAGTGGCAGTGTCTTGTGTGGATTGCAGTGAGGTTTTATTAGTTTTCTTTACAGTTGATTATTGTTGTCTTTGAGCAGTGACCATGTATTCTCCCCCTTCATTATGTCATATTTTCACTCAATACAAACCTCTCACATGTCCCAGGACCCTTTTTCACCCCCCTTCTCATTGATTAACAGTAAACAATTTATATGGATTGGATTACATGACCCTGATACATTCTGAGCCAAGTCTATTTCATATTTTTAAGAGTTGTCATGTATGGTTATTTAAAAGACTATTTGCTAATCGATAACACATGTAGGATGATTTTTTTCAGTCGAGGAACCCATGGTCGGGGAAACAGAGGTAGAGGTAACTGGAACCAAGGCCCAAGAAGGCCTAGGTTCTCCATACATATTGATGTTGATTCAGAAGAGCTTGCCCAGTTGTTTCATGCTGGATTTTTTAACTGATTGGGTAGGAAATAGTCCAACCTAGGCCTGAAAGGCCTCCTTTCCAATCCCCGCAAGCCCCTGGTATCCCTGCACCTCCTCATGTCTCCTTACAACCAGAGGTCCTGGAAAATGATGGATGGCAGGAGATTGTCCACCCGGCAGTCTCCCAACATCGTGGCTGGCCCAACTTGTCCTTGCCTGCTCCTCTGCCTTTGAACCCCATTATTCATGCTTCCCTTGACCACTCGCCAGTACAATCCTCCCATGCTAGAAAAATATTAAAAATTGAATCCCACCATGCACTTGATAAAGGAAAAGTTGTTGTTTCCCCTTCCTCACCCTCCAATGGCTCCAACAAATCTGTGTCTTACTGGATGTAGTTGAGGGACGATTGTTCCCACATGATTAGCGAGATTAATCCTAAAGGCTTTGCACAGCCAAAGGAAAATTCAGGAAAATCAAGAGGTGACAGTAGCAACCAGGGAAAGGTTGCATCACAGACCGGAAAATATGGCTTTTAAGTTTTATGTCATTATTGTTTTATGAAAGTTGACTTCATGGATCTTTGGACAACATGTTTTATTTTGGATATATGAGTATTATTTTTGAAATGATTTTAATTTTCATGAGCTAAAAATTGCCAAGAGTAAATATGTGGATGGGAGACACAAGGATATGTGTTTTTCTTAACTAATGGTTATGTTTTGATTGTTATGAACTAAAGAGAGTCACAAGGGGTCCCACCTACTAGTTATTATTTATCTATGATCCTTATTATACTTATTACTTTTCCCCCTAACCAAAGTTAGTTGAGTTTTTTAATTAACTTAACTAATGAGTTGGCATAACTACCTCAACCAATTCTAACTTGTTAAAAGCAAAAGGAAGGGGAGGAAGAAAAGGGGATAGAAGAAGAAGATTGCTAAGGTTTGCTCTTTGAGTTTATGTTGAGATAGTTCAATTTTGATTCATTCATATATTCATCATAGCCTAATTCTCTTTTGTGACAGTGGGGTCTTATTGTAGACAACAATATTCAGGGTTGAATCAAATCATTCAGACACTTGTTTTTCAAAGGTGTTGATCTATCTTTGATAGTTTGTGTACACTTGTTTGTTTATGAATTAATTTTCATGACTGATAAAGGCTATTGTGCAGAGTCGAGTGGGCAGCAATCTTTGGCAAGATGATCCGGATTTTAGAGTTTAGTTTTGGTTTTCTGTCAGAGGTCCTTTTGTATGTTCCATCGAGGATGTCTAAGTTTGACTTTGGTCCAAGATTTTTGTATGAGATTTTGTAAAGAAAATGACTCTTTGGTGAATTGGAATGAAATAAAGGATTGCTTTATGTCCCAATTGTCTTGATTATCATCTTGGTGTCTTTACTTCTGTTCTTACATTTATTTAAGAAAATGTTATATTCAGAAAATTACATAAAAAGTAAATTTCCAACAAGTTTTTTGTTGATAAAAGACTAGCCTAAGCACTCGTAATTAATACTTGTGAGTTAGGATGTTATTTTTGTTGGCTATAAACATAGCGTGATATTCTCGTCTACTTTTCTTTAGCCAAGTAAAGTCTGAAAATGCTTGAGTATGATCAATTCATATCTTTTCCTCAACATTTATTTGGCGACCGTACTGGGTAGATCTTCTATATCTCTTCGATAAATTTTTATACTCGATTTTCATCGATACATCTTTCTTTTTCTGTTATTGATTCTTTGACTGTTTTTCTATTCATGACTATTCATGTTGCAAGGCAACCCAATCTTGAGCTCGGTCTCCAAGACTAGACCAACATTGCTTTGAACTTGTTTCATACTATTTTAGACACTGCTAGAACCCGTGCTCAACTTAACCGTTCTTGGGCAACAATTGAACGAGATGTTAGTGTTCAAGAACAATTGGAAGCTAGATGTAGGCATCCTAAAAATCAATAGTAACCTTTTGTTTCTTTAGTTTTGGCCTTCCTTTCATGTCCCTAGATTCTCGTGCTTCTAGAAGAAGAAGAAGCTTGTCACCTAAAATCAATCCTATTGTTGAAATAGGAAGAAGAAACGTAGTGTTATCTATCCAACAAAGTGCTCTAAGGAGAACTTTATCTTATTCATCCAACCTGTCCTTCTTTCCTTCCTCTATCATCCACAAGATGGCATCTAGTGGTGGTTATGGTGGCACTAGAAGTGCTTCCTCTTCCCAATCTTCATCATCTTCGGTGATTGGTAGCTTGTACAACCACCATATCCTGGTCCATTCTACGACAAACCCCACCAAAGTCATTAAAAAGTATGGAATTTTTCAGTTCAAAGAAGATGCCACAAGCACACCATGGCATGTGTCCTCT
>JASDQU010099879.1:545072-570912 GCA_032191745.1 Picea mariana | reverse complement strand
TTTTTTTTAAATGGAATTTAATTTTATATCCAATTGTCCTTTAAAGATTTGCTCTAATTATACAACATAGAGGGTGTTGTTTCACTTTACAACATTGTGATAGATAGCTTGATTGCTTGTTATATAATTTAATAACACTATTATTTGGAATTGACCTTAAGCAACATTGAAGAATCAAGGGCATGTAATACAATGCAAGGGAAAGGAATGAGATTTTATAGTTGTAGTATAAGTTATTGTTCTTTAGTTGAATATTAATACAATATAAAAGTTACTTTCATAGAAAGTAAATTTTGTTATTAATAGGAATGCTATTGTTAGTTAGTTGCACATTCACATAATTAGATTGCGTGTAGGTGTTGCGTTATTAATCACTCGTAACCGATCATTAATTGATTATAATTAATAAATGAGTTACTATTTTAGAAGTTGGCGTGGATCCTGGAGCTATAATTACAGATTAATGATTATTTCCTCAATGATCATTTCCTTAATTATGAAACCGGTGGATGTACAATTGCACAACGAGGTCCCTGAATGTCAACTTAAAAGGGTACCTGGACGACAACCATGATCTCTAGTGGGGCGACGCATTGGCCTTAAGTTTAGGGTAGAGTGCGGCTCTCGTTCAACTAATGTTGTACCGGGGCGTAAACTTATGCGTGCGTAGTCTGCTAAGGGTTGGGCAGGCTGTAGACACCTCTGTGTAGCCTAGTGCATAAGCCTGTCTGTGTGATTGTTAATGCTTGTTGTTATGTCGAGCGTCTTGTGTCCTCTTGTGGTGTTCATGATGGTTGCATCTTGTTGGTCATCGAGTGGCGACGTAGAATCTAGAGCTTCTGTTACTTCTACACACGCACACACACTTTAAACAAGAAAATTTGCACCTATTTTCGGAGTTGTTGTCGTAAACAGGAAGGGTCTTACAGTACCCGAAGTAGAAGATGACGACCCACCGGCCTGGAATCCTCGTCTGTTTTTCTGAACAGGCCTAAACTGTTGCTACTGTAGGCGACGCTGCTGCTGATGTTGTGGTCCTCAATAAGGTGTCCGCTGCTGAGGCATCAGTCACCGAGGTGTAGTGAAAGTGGATCCCCTCTGGAAGCCACGATATCCCGATGTATGTCTGGATGGTGTCTGATGCTGCTATGCTCCAGATAAAACCTGCCCTGCTGGTCTCGCTGGAGTCCTGGTCTGACCCCTGCTAATAAGATCCTCATCTGCTATGAGGGCCTTCTGGACGACATCATGCAAGGTTTGAGGCATCAAAATCCTAACCTTTTCACATAGNAGGCGACGCTGCTGCTGATGTTGTGGTCCTCAATAAGGTGTCCGCTGCTGAGGCATCAGTCACCGAGGTGTAGTGAAAGTGGATCCCCTCTGGAAGCCACGATATCCCGATGTATGTCTGGATGGTGTCTGATGCTGCTGTGCTCCAGATAAAACCTGCCCTGCTGGTCTCGCTGGAGTCCTGGTCTGACCCCTGCTAATAAGATCCTCATCTGCTATGAGGGCCTTCTGGACGACATCATGCAAGGTTTGAGGCATCAAAATCCTAACCTTTTCACATAGGCTGCCATTAAGGCTGAACACGAACCTGTTGACCTTAAGTTTCTCAGTGTTAAGGTGCAGAGCATACCAGAGAAACTCCATAAAATGAGCCTCGTACTCGGGCACCGTATGGCCTCTCTGTTGTAAGGCGTTGAACTCATTGAGATGACGCTCAATGAATTCCTCTGAAAGGTACCTCTCTCGGAACCATTCCTAGAACAATTCCCATGACATGTCTTCGACAACCATGTTCAGTTGTGGTAGGAGCGTCTTCCACCATAGAAGAGCGCTCCCCTTTAGTTGAAAGATTGTCATGTGGACCTTCATGTTGGAGGTATAATCGCGAAGTGCGAAGCACATCACCATGTTCTCCAACCATGCCTCAGTGGCTACACTGTCCAGGGCACCAAATAACTTGGGAAATTTGACCTTCTCGAGTTCACGGTGAACACTACCAGTACTGACCAGAGTGCGCAGTGGAACCTCAGTGGGTTTCGGTGCCCTAGCCTCATCTCTGTCCAAACAGATGATCAGTCTTAGACATGCGCTGAAAAGATCTCATCATTCTGACTACATCGCCAACGACTATTTACTCGTGTTCGAGAACCTACTCGTCTCCCTAGGGGTTAGACCCCTCGGCCGTGGATGCTACTAGAGGCATCGCGCCTCTTCCCATAGCACCCCGTCGTCTACCTCCATGATGTCCTCTAACCATGATTACCTGCACACACATAAGTCAACTCAATTAGCAACAGTATGATCAAATCATATCAACAAAATTCGTAGCGATCCCAAGTCGCAGGTTGAACCCTGCTCTGATACCACATGTAACGAACCTCTGCGTTACGACAACCAGCCTCACATAACAAGTGAAAAAACTGTTTTTTGTGTGTGTGTAGGAAGGTAATAATGACATTACACTCAACAATGCAACACACCGATGAACAAGACACAAGCAACTCACACAACAGAAACATGACAACCAAACATAGAAGCACATCCATCACATGGAAGCAATGTACGACATTCAACCAACAAGAATGAAAATGACTGCCCACCCGTCCTACCCTGCAATGGTTAGGACCTCCAGGACACATAAGAAATGCTCAAGCCCAGCTTCCCATTGATTTTGACCATTTAAGGTCTCAGGGTTGGCGATTGTTCTAAGGAACAAGGAGGTGTTTACATTCCCCCGACACAAACAGACCAAGCATATTAAATGTTCACAACCAAGTACAGACATTAATTAATGAAAAACAACACCCTCAACGGGAAGCGCAAGACAAAAATGACTTCGTCGATATCCCAAACAATCGTCGAGTCGTGCTAGTCAATTATTAAAGTCTATTTCCATCATCTATTATGAGCCTA
Source organism: Picea mariana (assembly GCA_032191745.1). Taxonomy (NCBI): domain Eukaryota; kingdom Viridiplantae; phylum Streptophyta; class Pinopsida; order Pinales; family Pinaceae; genus Picea; species Picea mariana. The sequence continues at coordinate 567,990 of JASDQU010099879.1, read as the reverse complement.
ACTTCGCATGTCTAAAGTGAAATATGGCATCTAGGTACAGTCTAAATTAGTCTTAAAACCAACCCATTTGCGCAATTTTAAATTTCAAATTGTCATCAAGATACTATTTAATTCAACGTTAAAAAGGAATCAATAAGCTCGTTTGAACTTCAAGTCTGGCTAATTCTTTAAAGATATAATTAATCATTAATTTAATCTAACCAACTTGTCTAAATTATAATTTAGCCATAAATTTATTATCAAATATACATCATACCCAACCCATTTACCAAAGTTCAAAACATGCCTTCCTATCTTTACTCACCAATCAATTTAAATCATAATCACATTCCTCAGGGTCACATCTATTCTAATCCCAATCTTCATCAAACTAGCCATTAATCTTGATACATTAGTAAAAATCTTAAAGTAAAGTGCTACCACTAAATAACCAATAAGGAAAATAACAAGACCTTTAACGTAAAGCCAATATCAAGACATTTAATAACAAGGCTTTTAATAACAAATAACCTATCAATTAATATACCACTAATCAACACTAACTACGTCAAGGCAGGAAACATCAAGGAGACATTATTAACACAATAAATTACAGCATGTGACTAACTTAACTAAAGGTACCCAAGTGACAGTTGTCTGTTAAAGGAATCGGCTAAGGAGTATGGATGTCATAAAGCCAATCACAAACAATGAGACACTAAGGCTGTGTACCTATAATTAGATTCACTGCCAGAAGTCTTTAATAATATTTTTCTGTCATAAAAGTTAAAAGAAATTACTGCCATCTGTAGTAACAAGATTTACTGACATAAAAATTAAATGGAAATGATTATAGGGCCTGATATTTAGTTAAGTCATTTGAATTTAGTCACTACAGTCAGTGCAAAAACAAAATCCCACAACAATACTTAAACTGAAAATAAAGAGGGGAAGGAAAGTTGTTCCAACCCAACTGTGGCAACTAGATGTGCTGCTAGGTAAAGGTAAGGCTCAAGAGTATGGACGCCTAGTTGGCAGTCTAGAATTATTGTATGTTTCAGGTTAGGAGGTGCAGTCATTAGTTATGCACACTCGCGGTCATTCAATGCACACAGTCCACAATTAAAGGAAAAAAGCATGGGCATACCAGCAATACAGTCTTCTTTCTAAAAATCAAAAGGGGGGTCCTTTAAACAACGACTCAGTAACGTCTTGAAGGCAAACAGTGGTCATAAAAATGCAGGAAACAAATAAGAATCATGTCAACTTTAAGATTGAGAATCTCCATGAGATTAGATGATTATGGTTTACTTCAGATGCTGGTTTTCTTTAGCAAAATTATGGTCATAAATAGGTAGATGCAGACTTCAGTTTCATGACCAACTCGTGGTAAAAACAGGAAACCACAGTCTTTAGTTTTATAGCAAAGTCGTGGTAATGACACGAAAACACTGACTTCAATTTCATGCCAGATTTGTGGTAGCAACAGGTAAACACATAAATTACTTTACTCGAATTTCACTCTACCAAAAGCACCAGAAGGGAACCACAATGTCGTCTGTAATTAAAAGAAAAAAAATTGTTGGGCAAACGCCCTGACTGGAATTTACATTGCCGTCAACAGTTAAAGAGAATTTTTTTTTTGTTGGGAACATAATTACGAGCTCAGAGCCCCATATCCATCAATACAAACGTAAGGTTAATTCACCCCTCAATGCACCGTAACGCAGAGTTAAAATATTCATTAAGCAGAGTAAATTTATCCCTCCAAGTATAAAAACGAAGACAAAATGTAAAACATAGACTCTAGAATTTAACTGTTTCTCCAGCTTCCAGATGCCAATATGAAAATGCAGACAGGAATCCATGGGTTTCCCAATGCCAGAATACCACATGTAAAAAAAATGCTGACTTGAAGTGATTCCTTTTTTTTGCAATGCCAGACTATCCACACCACGCATCATTATATATAAATTTTCTGTCACTCAAATAGTTACCACTAGAATGGTAATCAACATATGTCTAGATAAAAATCACTATTAATATATATAAATTGGTCGGGCCAAGAAATGTTGAGTAATCAACTTCTTGACATCCCAAGCAGAGCATAAAATTGTTTTCTCAAGTTAAAATGAAGGTATGAGGTCAACTGCGGACAAAGGTAGGGATGATTAATCAAGCGCATAACTAAACCAACAAGGATGCAAGGAAATCCATACGCGAGGGCACTTTGTTTTTTTATAAGGCACAATTCAAAAATCATCCAAGGACAATAACAGAGGTAGACGACAGATGGGTTCATCCTTCGCTTCACCATCCTCGTATAGAAAAGCAGGGCATTGAGATCCATAGGTCTTTTAACACTAATGCGATGACTACAGATCATGATCCTGGCCGACTACTCAGGCGAGGACTAGCTAGCTATGGACGAAGGCTAAACAACCTCATGGTCACAATCAACACACAGGGTGGTCACAACATGCAGGAAAACGAAGGCCATGGGAGTCAACAACCATCGAGCTAGGCTAAGGAAAGCTTCAGTCACTAATTAAAAAAAAAACATCATTTTACTATTCCATTAAATGAGTAGATCCAAGCACAAGTCCTAATACATTCTTCCATACAAAATGAAGAGAGCGTACCGTTGCCTGATCACCCGCTTCGAAGGACATCCCGTGCTCCATGCAACTCCCACTCACCGACCATCGAGACCTCACCGATACTTTCCAGCCAATGCGAGGGGTACTCTTCTTCCCCTTTAGCCCCTCGAGCTGCAAAGGGGCCACACACACTATCCAAAGATTTCGTCTAGCTCCCATCTCGCCTTGCAAGGCCAAGATACCACTTCTCTCCGAGCTGGGTATCCCCAACTCCCACAAGTAAATCAGTCAAGTAGATATTTCTGCAGCATAACGTTACACAAATAGAATATGGTCCTTCATCCTTCTTCCTCCTTCATTATATAGAGTTTCGATCTTCCTTTCTTTCCTAAAATCTCATTTAATTAAAGTTTTAAAAATAATTTCCTAAAAATTCTTCTCCATACAAGTGTCACCCATCTCCTACATTCCTCCATTATTTAATTCCTTTAATTAATTAATTATATTATTTCCCTCACCCACCTAGAGTTACTCCTAGAATCACTCCTAGGTGTCCCCAAATTCCCTTACAGGTTTTAAAGGCTTTCCCTATTATGAAGTTGCTAATTCAGTTTAAAATTAGAAACCTCTTAAATGGTAGATTCTTTACTAAGTTGACTTTCCTCTTTTTCCCTTAAGTTCCCCTTTTTCCATGTTTATGTTACCTCTTTTCCCTAGTTTCTTAATTTTTTTGATTTTCCCTCTTTCTCCTTTTTAATTAGAACTCAAAAAGGCAGGTGTGGAATTTAACCCCTTTTCCCTTTTATCATTTAATTAGTATTTTTTTTTTAATTATCAAAAAGATAAAACAATTAATTTCCCTTTTTACATTTATTACCACAGATTTTATTTTTATGAATAACTTAATTTCTTACTCCCTTCATGTTACAAGTTTTAACGAAGATCAAAATTATTATTTAAGTTATTTTTATTTTTATTTTTTTAAAGAAGACAAGGTTCTACCACTAGCGTAATTTAGACTTAGGCCTTAAATTTCGTACTGGGCGACATTTAATTAGGGAAATTATTTTAAAAATTACTTAACACGTTATTCATCCTAAGGCCATCTAGGTTCATTCCGCTATCATCAACAATGCGGTGTGCCCTTCAGGGCACACCAGGTGCTCCAAGGGTGCCACTTACCTCATTTGTTCCTTTGCGTGATGTGCCCTTCAGGATGCACTACGTGCTCCAAGGGTGCCACTTGCCTCATTTTCTCCTTTGCGCGACGTGCCCTTCAGGACACACTACGTGCTCCAAGGGTGCCACTTTCCTCTTGACTGACTTGGTAGACATCAATAAACCCTGGAGTCAACACTCCCCCTAGTGAACTTGTGGGAGACTGAGGGCTTCTAAGGAATAAGGCCCCCACCTTATTGCGCGCCCCTTATAATCATCGTGATCGACTGTCGCAGTGTACCCTCACAACATCGTGGGTCCTCTTGAAATAGGTAATTGTTAAACTACAGTTCGAGAAACGGCAGGAGTGCTAGTAGGCTGTGGTAGGGCTGTTGTCCACACCTCTCCCTCAACATATATGGTTGTTGTAATGCAGAGGTTCATTACAATTCCTTAGAGGCCCTTAGTCTCCCACAAGATCACCAGGCGGAGTATTGACTCCAGGGGTTTTTTATGTGTACCAAGTCAGTCAAGAGGCGAGTGGCACCCTTGGAGCACGTGGTGCATCATGAAGGGCATGTCGCACAAGAAAAATGGAAAGAGGCAAGTGGTACCCTTGGAGCATGTAGTGTGGCGCAGACGCCCAACCCTCGGGTCAAGGTCCGCTCAGGATCGTTCTTAAACTGTCCCTTTGAGTCTGATTGACTCTTTGGTTTTCCCTTGGGAAATACCCTTCACACACAATAGTGTATCCATAGGTTCTTATTATTGTGCTCACGCGATCGAGCATGAAACATCAACCCCAATCTTCTGACTGAACTATGGGGTTGCGCCTTTTGTGATTTCGGGACTTCTGATCTTGCAACTTCGCAACTTCTACTTCTGAGTGTCTCGACTCTCCAAATGCTGAAACCTAAAATGCCGATTCACCGAAATGGTTGATGGCGTCCTTCCCCCATACTTATATCGTGTCTTTCAATTTCATGAATCTTGGGACAAAAGTCTCGACCTCCTATCCTCCGAAATGCCGAAATGCCGAATTTCGACTCATTATTAATGCTGGCCCCACAATGGAACTTCTCGCCCTGTCAGGGCTTTTCACTTTGCGATTTTGCGAATCTTGATGCAAGGTCATCGGTCCTTCAACTTGCGAATCCCTGAAGTGAGAATTCATGAGTGATCCAACGACCCTTGTTCACTTGGATCCTACGGTCCTATTTCTCCTGAGCTTGCACTTGGAGAAATACTTTCCGTAACTTCCTTGCTCCTTTGCGAGATCTGAAGGCTCTCGGGACTTCGCGAATTCTCCAAGGAGAATTTCAACCATCCGTTTCTTCTTTTGACAACTCCTGTGGAATGATCAAGATATTCCTTCACGGAACTTATCCACCTGCAAAGCAACTTTTCTATGCCTCCTTTTTGAACACTTCAAGGTACTACCCTCCTGGGCTTTCTTCACAAACTTGAGTATTCAAAAGACTCCTGCATGCACTCCTTGCAACAACCCTTCAAACACTTCCAAGTATTTGAATTCTCTCGACTTTGTGCGCTCCCTTTGCAACAGTAGTCCTTCAATTCACTTTTTCTTTGGTTGATAAGTTCTAACTTTCAACTAGCCTGCACACACCTTGCACGGCTTATGTGCTCCACCTGCACTTCTGCGGTAATGAGAACAACGTTATCCCTCCTGAGATTTCAGAGATAAAAATCTGAACCCTTGTCAACGCACTCCTTGCGGACAACTTCACTGCACTCCTTGCAGGAATTTTACTCACTCAGGTTGAGAAACAATTGAAACTCATTTCCCCTCTCTCTCTCTCAGACTTCAAACATAAAAGATGAAATCATACATTCACATCATATAAAGCACATGCATAACAGTGAGTAAACAACCATAAGCATATCATTCATCATGTATACACAGAAAGCAAACACAACCCCATGAGTCTGAATCAAAGCTCCATATATTAATCCAGAACTTCTGTACATGGGTTCTTCTCTACACAACTCTCTGCTTCTTTTCTATAATCAATAATACACACTGATAATTGATAATGTTACAAATGATACCATATGAGGGTGTCTATAGTCGGTTTTCCCTCTTACGCTCTAAACTGTCTAATATGGAATTCAAAGCTACCTACTTACATTTACTAGCATAAATGCCTCTACCTACTACAAATGAGAGCGAATCACTCATAATCTATTTACAATCTATAAGTGCACCTCCACTTAATTATTATCTATTTACAATCTATAAGTGCACCTCCACTTAATTATTTCATTAATATCCACACATTTATTTCAAAAATTTTCAAAACACTTTTGCAACGTGCTTAAATGCACTGGCGCTTGTTCCAGTTGTCTTCTGCCTCTGCACTTGCTTGCTGTTGGCGATGCTCCTGCATCATACTCCCTCGCTTGAAAATTTTCATGGGCTCCTGTCCATGAGCTCTCGCACGGTATGTGCATGCTTCTGAATCTCTGTTTCATTTTCCCAGCTGGCATATTCAACTCGATGTCCTTTCCACTTGACTAAGTATTCAAAATATTCCTTTCTTCTGGTCCTCTTGCTAACTCTTTTGTCCAATATGCTTTCCATTTGTGGTTTCTTTGCAACTGGCATCTGTTTAGTCCACTGAACCTATGGTTGTTCATTACCTGCGCCTACTTCCTCAACTTTGTAAGGGTACAAATCTGAGATGTTGAAAATCGGTGAAATTCCGATCCCCTCGGGTAATTCAATGTTGTAAGCATTTGCCCAAAATTTCCTTATGATCTTGCACGACCCAATTTTCTTCATTTTCAATTTATTATATGTCCCCCTTGGAAACCTCTCCTTTCTCAAGTGTGCAAGTATCAAGTCGCCAACTTCGAACTGAAGTTCTCACCTGTGTTGATCTTCTCTTCGTTTATACTCTTGGCTTGAATTTTGCAGTCGCTCCTTCACCTGGCTGTGAAGTTCCTTCATTGCCTCTATGAAATCTTCTGCACTAACACTCTTAGTCACAGTCTGTTATGAATCTCTCAATTCAGAAATGCCTCTTGGCTGCATGCCATAAACAATTTGGAACAGACTCTTCCCTATGCTTCTATTAAGTGAATCGTTATATGAAAACTCCACCTATGGCAGAATGTTGTCCCACTGGTTGTGATGTTCTGTCACCAAACTCCTCAGAAAATCTCCCAAACTTTTGTTCACAACTTCTGTCTGTCCATCCATATGAGGATGATAAGATGAACTGAACAACAAGTTTGTTCCCAGATTTTTCCATAAGGTTCTCTAGAAGTGTCCCACGAACTTGGTGCCTCTATCCGAAACTATGCTCCTTGGTAAGCCGTGAAGTTGAATGGCTTCTTTGAAAAATAGATTCGCAATGTGAGTTGCGCCATTGGTTTTTTGACACGGTATGAAGTGTGCCATATTAGAAAATCTATCTGCCACTACAAATATTGAGTCGAGCCCTCTTTGTGTTCTCGACAGCCCCAATATGAAGTCCATGCTTACTGCATCCCATGGCCTCTCTGGTATGGGTAACGGTTGATATAAGCCTACGTTCTGCCTCTTCCCTTTTGAATGCTGGCAAATTCTGCATCTTTCTACAAATTGTTTGACATCAGTCCTCATCCTCGGCCAAAAATATGACTCGCTTAACATTGAGAACGTCTTTTCATGACCGAAATGTCCGGCCAATCCTCCACTATGTTTCTCTTTCAACAAATTCTCACTCATGGAGCACTTTGGAATACATAACTGATTTCCCCTGAATAATAATCCATCCTGGATCATGTATTCAGCCCACTGGCTTCTGTCCTTGAGAATTGGATTCTTAGTCACCTCATATGCTTCTTTAAAATCTGGATCATCTCTATACATGTTCCTGACATCATCAAAACCCAATGTTTTGACTCTGAACTCCTGCAATAGCAAACATTTTCTGCTCAAAGCATCAACAACTTTGTTAGCAGTTCCAGAAATATGTTTAATTACAAAAGTAAAGTTATGCATGTATTCAACCCATTTTGCATGTTTCTGGTTCAACTTATCCTATTGAGTTACGAATTGCAAAGCAGGTTTATCGTTGTACAAAACAAACTCCTTAGGGATTAAGTAATGTCTCCACTTCTTCAATGCTTGAATAATAACATAGAACTCCTTGTCATACGTGGAGTATTTCACTTTCGCTTCATTCAGCTTCGCGCTGAAGTATGCTATCAGCCTGTCTTCTTGGCTTAAGACTACCCCTATTGCAAATCCACTTGCATCACATTTAACTTGAAATGTCTTTTTGAAATCCGGTAACACCAAAATTGGTTGTTCCGTGATTTTCCTTTTCAACAAATTGAAACTTTTCTTAGCTTCTTTTGTCCAGTGAAAAAATTTATGTCTTTTCTTCACTGTTTCCATCATTGGTGCACTAATTCCACTGAAATTCCGGATGAACTTCCTGTAGAAACTAGCCAATCCGTAAAAAATTCGAACTTCAAAGATACTTTTTGGCGATGGCCAACTCTTAATTACCTCCACCTTATCTGGATCCATTTTCAAATCATTTACAGAGATAACAAACCCCAAATAAATGAGTTATGTCCTCATAAATGATGACTTCTTCATGTTTATCAACAACTTCTCTTGCCATAATCTTCTCATCACTGTAGCCAAATGCTTCAAGTGTTCAGCTTCAGTCTTGCTGAAAATCAATATATCATCAAGATATATGATAACAAATTTCCCTATGAAATCCTTCAGGACTTCATTCATCAATCTCATAAAAGTACTGGGCACATTTGTTAAGCCAAACAACATAACAAGCCATTCATATAACCCTTCATTCGTCTTGAATGTTGTCTTCCATTCATCTCCTTCTCTCATATGAATTTGATGATATCCTCTTTTCAAATCAATCTTTGAAAATAATCTTTCTCCACTCAAGGAATCCATCAAATCATCCATCCTTGGCAATGGAAACCTGTATCTGATGGTAATTTTGTTGATCTCTTATGAGTCTGTACACATCCTCCAGCCTCCATCTTTGTTTGGGCTAAGCATTGTCAGAACAACACATGGACTCAAGCTTTCTCTAATCAACCCCTTGTCCATTACGTCTTCGACCTGTCTTTTGACCTCTTCATTCTCCTGTGGTGTCAATCTATACACTACTTTATTTGGTAAACTAGCTCCAGGTATGAGATCAATATGATGACTTATACTTCTGATCGGTGGCAATGAACAAGGTAGTTCGTCCACGACTATATCAGCAAATTCTTCCAACAACTTCTAGATTTCTTCTGGTAAATAATCCACTCTCGTACTGGTTAAAACAATCCTAGGATTTCTCACCACAATGAATTGCATATCTTCCTTCTTCTTAACCTCTGTAAGAAGTTCCTTCCCACTCATGAGAAGTACAGTGTTGCTTACTTCAGGTTTTACATCTTTGTCCTTAATTGGCAATAGCATGTGAGTTCTCCCATTCTTCTCTAGGGTATATGTGTTCATTCTCCCATCATGAATCACATTCCTATCATATTGCCATGGTCTACCCAACAATAGATGACAAACATCCATGGCAATGACATCACACAATATTTCATCGTTATATCCTCCTATTTTAAATTCAACTAAACATTGTTTAGTGACATTTACCTGATGTCCTTTTTGTAGCCATGAAACTCTGTATGGGATTGGATGTTCAACAGTTTCCAACTCCATCTTTTCTATCATCTCTGTAGAAACGAGATTATTGGTACTACCACTGTTCACGGTGACTTTGCATACCATGTCTTTGGTCTTGCAAGCAGTCCAAAAAAGTCTATTCCTCTGGACTGGTCCCTTTGTCTCTTTCTATGGCTTCAAGAGAACTTTTCTCATCATCAGTGATCTTCCACCTTCAACATCCTCTGCCTCAACATTCCTTCTTTGTGCTTCGGCAATGTGAGTCTCACCACCTTCTTTCTTTTTGTCTGGACACTCATAAGATTTATGTCCGACTTTTCCACATGTGAAGCATTTCACCACTTCACCTCTTCCTCCTCCTCTACCTCTAATGCGAGGAAAAGTGTTGTTATCAGCGTATTGTCCCCTGTGTGAAATTCCACCTCTCTCAGTCTAAGTCTGATGTTTCTTCCAATCTTCTTTTGGTTTCTAGTTCCTATCCTGGGAAACTGGTTTGCCTCTAGCTTGACTTTTGCCTCGGCCTCTTTGACCTTGCTTTTGGCTCAGCTTCTCTTCAGCTTTCAGAGCCATCTGATAAGCATCTTCCAGTGTTTGGATGGTCATCATGCTCATCTCATCTTGAATGTCATATCGCTGACCATTCATATACCTGGCAACTTTTTCATCATCGCTTTCCCGATGACCTACTCTGATGTTCAGCCTGTAGAATTCTTCAGTGTATTCCTTCACTGTTATCAGTTTCTGTCTCAAATTCTGCATTCTCTGAAACAGAGTAATTTGATAATCTTTGGGTATGAATTTTTCCTTTATCTTCGCAACCATTCTTTCCCAACTCCTGATTTTCTGCTTGCTTTGCAGCGTCTGTCATCTTGTAGTTCATCCCACCACAATGTTGCATGTCCTTTAAGTCTTGTGAAAGCATGATTGACCTTTTTGTCTTCCTCGACATCTTCATAGTCAAAATATGTGTTCAGAGCTCTAATCTAGTCTAGAAGCTCTTCAACATCCAGGTTTCCCTCATATATTGGAATATCCATTTTTGCCCTGGCACCCATCCTTGCAACATCCCTGAGCAGGTGTTCATTTGTTGCATCTTCTAATACAAATTCTTCTCTTTCATGTCCAACTTCATCTTCACTTTCAGATTCACTGACATCTCCAACACCAGCTGTGCGCCTCTGTGATGTCTCCATGTCCTCGAGTCTGGTGCGTAGGTCACGCATCTCTCTTTCTATGACTAGATCAGGCATCTCCCTACCCCTTATTCTTGGCATTTCCATCTCCTCTAGTGGATCAGGTGTTTTCCTATCTCTTCTTCTCAGCGGCATGGCCGTAAAATGTTCTATGCTCTTGCTACCACTACTGATGTGTACCGGAGTACTCTTCTTCTCCTTCTCGCTTTCCTTGTCTGAAGTATACAAACATAATCAAGCTCTGACAACACGTCTGGCACAGATGCCCAACCCTCGGGTCAAGGTCCGCTCAGGATCGTTCTTAAACTGCCCCTTTGAGTTTGATTGACTCTTTGGTTTTCCATCGGGAAATACCCTTCACACACAACAGTGTATCCACAGTTCCTTATTGTTGTGCTCACGCGATCGAACACGAAACATCAACCCCAATCTTCTGACCGAACTACGGGGTTGTGCCTTTTGCGATTTCGGGACTTTGGATCTCACAACTTTGCGACTTCTCCTTCCGAGTGTCTCGACTCTCCAACTGTCGATTCTCCGAAATGGTTGACAGTGTCCTTCCCCCATACTTATATCATGTCTCATGATTTTTGGAATCTCGAGACAAAAGTCTCGACCTCCTATCCTCCGAAATGTCAAAATGAAGAATTCTGAGTCATTATTAATGCTTGCCCCACAATGGAAATTCTCACCCTGTTAGGGCTTCGCACTTCGTGATTTCGTGAATCTTGATGCAAGGTCTTCGGTCCTTCAACTTGCGAATCCCCGAAGTGAGAATTCACAAGTGATCCAATGGCCCTTGTCGACTTGGATCCTACGGTCCTATTTCTCCTGAGCTTGCACTTGGAGAAATACTTGTCGTAACTTCCCTGCTCCTCTGCGAAATCTGACGGCTCTCGGGACTTCATGAATTCTCCACGGAGAATTCCAACCATCCGTTTCTTCTTTTGACAACTCCTGCGGAATGATCAAGATATTCCTTCGTGGAACTTATGTAGCTGCAAAGAAACTTTGCTACGCCTTCTTTTTTAACACTTCAAGGACTACCCTCCTGGGCTTTCTTCACAAACTTGAGTCTTCAAAAGACTCCTGCACGCACTCCTTGCGGAAACCCTTCAAACACTTCCAAGTATTTGAATTCTCTCGACTCTGTGCGCTCCCTTTGCAACAGTAGTCCTTCAATTCACTTTTTTTTTGGTTGATAAGTTCTAACTTTTAACCAACCTGCGCACACCTTGCACGGCTTCTGTGCTCCACCTGCACTTCTGCGGTAATGAGAAAAATGTTATCCCTCATGATCTTTTAGAGATAAAACTTTGAACCCTTGTCAATGCACTCCTTGCAAACAACTTCACTGCACTCCTTGCAGGAATTTTACTCACTCAGGTTGAGAAACAATTGAAACTCATTTCCCCTCTCTCTCTCTCAGACTTCAAACATAAAAGATGAAATCATACATTCACAGCATATAAAGCACATGCATAACAGTGAGTAAACAACCATAAGCATATCATTCAACAAGTATACACAGAAAGCAAACACAACCCCATGAGTCTGAATCAAAGCTCCATATATTAATCCAGAACTTATGTACATGGGTTCTTCTCTACACAGCTCTCTGCTTCTTCTCTATACTCAATAATACGCATTGATAATTGATAATGTTACAAATGATACCATATGAGGGTGTCTATAGTCGGTTTTCCCTCTTATGCTCTAAACTGTCTAATCTAGAATTCAAAACTACCTACTTAAAGTTACTAGCATAAATGCCTCTACCTACTACAGATGAGAGAAAATAGCTCATATTCTATTTACAACACCTCCACTTAATTATTTCATTAATATCCACACATTTATTTCAAAACTTTTCAAAACACTTTTGCAACGTGCTAAAATGCGCTGGCACTTGTCCCAGTTGTCTTCCACCTCTACACTTGCTTGCTGCTGGCGATGCTTCTGCATCATAGTGCGTCCTGAAGGGCACATCACGCAAGAGAAACATAAAGAGGCTAGTGGCACCCTTGGAGAACCTAGTGTGTACTGAAGGGCACGTCGCGTTGTTATTTAATAATTGGATAAACCTAGATGGATTTAGGACGAATAACGTGTTAAGGAAGATTTAAAACTTTTTCCCTAATAAAATGTTGCCTAGCCTCGAAAATTAAATTCTAGGTCTAGGTGAAACTTGCGATAAAAGAAGAATATATATATATATATATATATATATATATATAAAGAGAGAGAGAGAGAGAGAGAGAGAGAGAGAGAGAGAGAGAGAGAAATATAATAATGTTAATCATCATTAATCTTGTGACAAGAAGGGGGTAAGCAATTAAATTGATTTATAACAATATTTTGGGATAAAAATTAAAAAAAGGGAAATAATTGTTTTACTATATTATGCTAATTAAAAATTTATTCATTAAAAAGAAAAAGGGAAAAAGGGTAAGTTTCTGCACATGCCTTTTTGAGTTTAAATAAAAAGCGGAAAGAGGGAAATCTAAAATAATTAGGAAACTAGGAAAAAACAGGAAACATAAAAAGAAAGGGGAAACACAAGGAAAAAGAAGAGAGTCTAACTTACTAAAGTATCTAGCATTAAAGAACTTTCAAATTTAAACTCAACTAGTATATTAATAAGGGGGAAAGTCATTAAAACTTGTAAGGGAATATGGGGACACCTAGGAGCGACTCTAGGAATGACTTTAGGTGGGTGAGGGAAATAAGGGTAATCAATTAATTAATGAAATTAATTTATGGAGGAATGAATGGGATGGGTGACACATGTACGGGGAGGATTTGTATGAATTAAATTATTAAACATTAAATTAAATGGGATTTTGGGAAAGAAAAGGACTTCGAAACTCTATATAATGGAGGGAGGATAGGGATGATGGATCTCTTCTTCTTGCGTAACATTACGCTGCAGAAATTTGTACTTGACTGACTTAGCTTGTGGGAGTTGGGATACCCAGCTCGGTGAGGAGTGTTAGCTTGGACTTGCGAGGCAAGATGGGAGCTAGTTGATTCTTTGGTTAGTGTGTGTGGCCCCTTTTCATCTCGGGGGGATAATGGAGAACAAGAGTACCCCTAGTGTTGGTTGGGAGGTACCAGTGAAGTCTCATCAGTCAACAAGCAGGAGTTGCACGAAGCGCGCGGGACTTCAACTCAGAGCGGGCGATTGGGAAATGGTACACTTCCTTTATTTCTGCATGGTAGATTGTTAGTATGATTTATGCTTTTAGTTCTGCATGTTTAATTGGGTAAGGAAAATTATTATCTTAGCATTCTAGTTGATGACTGAAATTTTCCCCTTAGCCTTTAGCTCGATGTTGATTGATTCCCATGGCCTTCGATTCCTGACATGTCTTGACCGCCCTATGGTTTATTGATCTTTGATGATTATGGTTTGTATTTTCCTTTCGTACCTAGCTCATCATTCATCGCTTGAGCAGTGAGAAAGGAGCCTGATCTACGAACGTCACTTCAATGTTAATAGACCTATGGATCTAAATGCCATGCTTTTCTGTTCGTGGATGATGAGCGAAGGATGTTCCTACCAGTCGTCTACCCCTATTGGTTGTTCCAGGTAGTGTGTAGTATTGCGCCTTGATGGGATTAATTAACCCTACAATTTATTGTTTGATGACGAAGTTTTTTTTTAACTCTGCATTTTTATATTTTGTTGGATTTTCACTAGTTTTGTTTACCTTTGCCCTTTACTTTGAAGACGATTGAGACTGCATTTTTCACCACTAGTTAAGACTGTTCTTTTTCCATTGCCAGAATGCATTCATTGCTTGGTTAAGTCTTCTATTTATTTTGTTGGCCTGGAGATTTGCCACTTCTTTGACAGCATTTCGTTTGATTTGGGGGCGAAATTTTTCCCAGCAATTTTTTAATTCTGGTCATATCGTTTAGGTTGCCAATGTATATTGATTTAGACTAATTATACTTCTGGTCATTTTTACAAAGAATAAACTCAAAAAATTAATTTATTTGCAATGTTATAAACTAAGCCAATAAACTCAGCGAATTTACTTGAAAAGTCACAAACTCAACAAATTTAGTGAATGATATAAACTCAACAATTTTTAAATGTTACAATAAAATCAACAAAAAAAACAAATCAGAGAAATTTTGAATGTATTAATCTTAGCGAATTGAATGTTTTCACTCAGCGATTTAGCAATTGTTTTTACTTATTTTCTTTTGACAACAGCTATGGAAACAACACCGTTCTGGACAATGTTTTAGTGTAATAAACTCAACGAATTTTAAATGCTTCCCTCAATGATTTATGAAGCGTTTTTAATTATTTCCTTGACAACAATTGTAGTAACAACACCATTCTGGACAACTTGTTAGTCTGGTTAAGATACCTTTAATATGCAACCTTTATACCTTGAGTTTTCAACCGCCATGCATAATTGCTTGGCGTATTTTCCTTTAAAAAGAAACTACAATGGTTACCCTTACTTCTTGGCTCTTTCCCTTTTCGAAGACTACAATTTCATGGTAATTCATGGGCGAGTGTACTTTGCGATTTTTCCTTTGATTACATCTGTGATTACCCATTTATTACCTGGCGATAGCCTTTTGTTAGGACCGTGTTTTACAATTTGACCAGACTGCCAATCGCTGTTTTTTTTAACCTATGTTGATTGCTCCTTCCTTTATATTTACCTGCATTTTCATTTTCATGATGGCACTGGAAATTTACCTGTTAATGGCAAGGACGTGTACCTTTTTTTTGCTGACTACATGCCCATTTAACAACAATGTGTTAGCTGACAGGTGTGAAGGGATGATGTTTTTGACAGCAATTTATTTAGCATTCTTAACAATAGCTTCTTCCTTAAACAACCTTCGTTTAGAATAGCCTTCATTTGACTGGACAACATTTAATGGAATAGAACAACCTTTAATTAAACATAGCAGTCTTTAATTTGTTAGACAACCTTCAATTTGAATAGACAACCTTGATTGATTAGACAACTTTACTTCTTCCATAGACAGTTCTTAAATTAATTTAAATTAGACTTGTCAATTTAGTTTTAGTATTGATTAAAGAAGACTTGCCGAATTGATTCGTAATTGATGTTATTTAGATTGAAATTATTGACTAAAGTGTAATGAAGAATTGTTGAACTGATTCGCATTTGATGTTATTTGATTGTAAATTAATGACTAATTTATAATTAGAATTGCTAGTTAGATTATAATTAATGTTAATTAGATAGTAATTGTAGTTATGGTTTTAGTATTTGTTAAATTAGATTTGTCAATTAGATGGTAATGATGGACAATGGTAATTAGACTTTCTAAATTGGTTATACTTAATGTCATTTTGATTGGAAATTAATGACTAATTTATAATTTATACATGCAAGTTAGATTATACTTAATGTTAATTAGATGGGAATTTTGATGAGTTTAGACTTGATGAACGAATGGGGTGTTGGCGAAGTCACATAACAATTGTGTTTTTCTTTCTTTGAGTAACATCATCTGGAGTCTTTTCGACCAGATGCTTTGGGTGTGGGTGTAGTCTTGTGTTAACTATTTCGGTCTCCTAACACGTGGGTTGGTCTAATTAGATTATGTTTGCGCCAGGGTTATTGTCACACCTCTCATCTGGGGATGACATGATTCCCGATGAGGGGATCATGGCACACCCTATTGGTCAGCAGTGAATGATAACATGGTCAGAGTCTATGCCTTTCGTGTGAGTGTTTTTGAGCATCGTATGTTGGCTTTTGGCACATGGGTTGAACACATTCATGCATTGGTTTGCACGCCTTAAGGTTCTAGTCTTGTTCATCAAGGTCAATGTGTCGAGAGGGGGATGTTGTCTCTTAGCTTGTAGGCATGTCTTGTTTGCATTGGGCGGGTAGTCGTTCCAGCTTGTTGATCTACGCATGTTTCGCACAGTTTCTCTTTTGCCAATGCGTGGAGTCATAGTTTCCTATTGCCTGGACTGCATGCTTGAGTTCGTCTTCAATGATGTGGTTAATTTGTTGTCATCATCGCCTTCTTTCCTTTAAAAAAAAAATAAAAATAAATAAAAAATAAAAATAAATTAGTACCCTGCTTCGCTCGTAGTTGTAATGATGGGGTCGTCACATATGGTATCAGCGAGGGTTCAACCCGTGACTTGGGATCACTACGAATTTCATTGATATGATTTTGATTATAATGTTTCTAATCGAGTTGACTTGTATTCGTGTAGGTAATCATGGTTAGAGGACGCTGCGGAGGTAGACGACGAGGTGCTAGGGGAGGAGGCGCGATGCCTCTGGTAACATCCACGCCTTAGGGGTCTAACCCCTAGGGAGACGGACTGGTTTTCGGGAAGGAGAAGATAGCGGTGGATGATGTGGTTGGAATGATGAGGTATTTCAGTGGATGTCTGAGGCATTGATCAGTCGTTTGGAAAGAGATGGGGCCAGGGCGCTTGTACTCCCTGAGGGTCTACTACGCRCTCCGTTCGATACTGGTAGCATTCAACATGAACTCAAGAAGGTCAAATTGCTCAATTTCTTTGGTGCCCCAGACGACGCAGCCACCGAGGCATGGTTGGAGAATATGGCGATGTGCTTTTCACTTTGTGACTATACCTCCAACATGAAGGTTTGCATGGTGGTATTTCAATTGAAGGGGAGCGCTCTTATATGGTGGAAGGTGCTCCTACCATAGTTTAACATGGTCGTCGAAGACGTGTCATGGGAACTATTCGAGGAACAGTTCCGAAAGAGGTACCTATCAGAGAAATTCATTGAGCGTCATCTCAATGAGTTCAACGCCTTACGATAGGGAGACCATATGGTGCATGAGTATGAGGCTCGTTTTATGGAGTTGCTTCAGTATGCTCTGCATCTTAATACTGAGAAAATTAAGGTCAACAGGTTCGTGTTCGGCCTTAATGGCAGCTTACGTGCAAAGGTTAGGATTATGATGCCTCAAATATTGCATGATGTTGTCTAGAAGGCCCTCATAGCAGAGGAGGAGCTTATCAGTGGGGGTCAAAGAAGGACTCCAGTGAGACCAGATGGGTAGGTTTCATCTGGTGCACAACAACATCAGAAACTAGCCAGACATGCGCCAATATATCGTGGCTTCTAGAGGGGATCCACTTTCACTACACCTCAAAGACCGATGCCTCAGCAGCGGACACCTTATCAGAGACCACAACATTAGTAGCAATGTTGACCGTAGGAACAATAGTTTAGGCCTGTTCAGCCGAACAGACTAGGATTCCAGGATGGTGGGCCGTCATCTTCTACTTCGGGTACCAGAATTAAAAGGGCTTAAAAGTATGAAGACTCAAATATGGAACATAATTAACAATACCCAAGAAAACTGATAAGAACACAATGAAAATCTCATAGCAGAAATGCAATTTGATCTTGCATCTTCATTCTTGTGATTAGTTGCCTATACCTTAGATTGAGACTCTACACTCTTAACTATATTGTAATATTCACATAGCTCATATGGGTAAGATATGAAATTGATTCCATTTCTTTAACTCTCTCTTAATCGGAGTAAGTAAAACCCATATGTATTGGATAAGAGTATATACCCTTTGAAAGACCCTTGTTAATGAACTATTACCCTTTGTATTTACACAAGCATTTAATTGAATACGAGCTTCTATTACCCTTTGGATAAGATACTAGTGGAAGATGGTGATGTATTACCCTTTGTATTTACACAAGAATTGGAATCACCCAGCCAAGTGATGGTTGTCCATGGGGTTTCTGACAGGATGGATCTACCAAAATGATTCAGAGGCCATTATTAGCCCTTGTATCGACGGGGTCACTGGAAGAAGGTCGGTAAGCATATAAAAAATTCTTTATAACCACATATAAACGAATGTTTAGCAATATCAAATCATCTAATAACATATGCTTAGTATATAAAAAGGTGTGTCATAGACAAAATTCCAACAACTTGCAATCATATAATACATTTTCTCTATTAATGCCCCCCCAAGTGTAATACAAACCTGTTGATACTTAGTGACATTTCTTTGTAGACGAAATATTTCTTCCATCTAGCCAAACATGGAGTAAATTTAATCGTTGATTTTCATGGACTGTGCTCCATACCTGTTGGATGCATGAAATTTGATTGCCCATATAGATAACCACTACTTCGTTACTAGAATTTGACCCATGTAATCTTTGTGGATTTACCAAGGTTATTTGTGATAATATTAAGAAACCAAAATATATTTGAAATGGGCATGGGTAGTGGAGTTATGCATCACCCTATTATAATTGTGTCTAACATAAAGAACATTTCTATTAATTTTGTCTTATTTTTTTTTTCTTTCTTCATAATATTTGTTGGTCAATGTTGGAGATATTAACTCGTACTTGTCTTGTGCTTAAATTTTCATGATTTTCCAAAGGATAGATATTGAGGAGAGATGTCGACACGAAATTCTCCAAACATTCCTTGCAAATTCTCTAGGCTCTCCCAAGAAGGAAGAATATGAACTCCTTCTTTGACTAAGACTCCGAGTGACCAACGACAATCTTGTTAGAGGAGATTATCAAACAAGTCTGTTAATATATCAACTGCAAAATGTTCTCAAGCAAGTGTTATGGATGCAACCTTCTTAGATAGGTTGCGCATTGATACTCCTACACCTAAGAATGTAGGGAATACCTCAGGACAAGAGAATATTTTTCATAATTTTCTTTGATTTTCTTTATTTTTGTTGTATTTTTGTGTATTTAAATTTATGACAAGTTAAATGTTGTAATTACTTTCAAATGTGTATGTAGACAATGTGTTTAGACCAAGAGACAACAATGAAAGAGAGAGTGGGTGTCACGAAGATTTTAATGTTGGTGCAAAGGGTGAAGGTGGATTTATGAGGTCGCATTATCAAGAAACAAAAGATTACACACCTACGTCCACCTATCCTTTGGATACTGGTGATGAAATTCCCTAGGAAGGGATTACTGAAGAAATGACCCTTGAGCGATGCTCATGTGTTGATAGGAGGTTGGAAAATGATTTGGAGGTATTGGAACTCCCTCAGAAGAGTAAACAAATCTTATATATTGTTTTTCATTCATTGCAAAACTGTATGGACGCATATCAAAAAAATGGGTAAACCACTGACAATTTTGTCGATCTAATGAGGCTAAGAAAATCAGAGGTGATGGGCCCTCATAAATGGCAGGTAGTAAAAAATTAATTTTCAAAAGAAAACACAATTTTGATATTCAATTTCAAAGATGGGCCAAAGCGGAAGATGTTAAAGGTGAAATATTTTAAGCACCCAATTTTTTTTTTTTTTTTGTTAATTGGTCCGGACTTTCTTGGCATCGGGATTAACCTTTGGATTGAGAAACTGTGACTCAGGGGCATCTAAGCCATCATAATTACCCGTGGATCACACCCGACCTGAGCCACACCAACTCTTAAAATGGTTGGATTTTTTGTCCCCGCAGGTTTCGAACCGGTGACTTTTCAACACGGAGTGGCTTAACAACACACTCTATCATCGATTGTCCTACACCTCGGGGACTTAAGCACCCCGAAATTGCTAGACATATGTATAATAGATTTTTAGAAGCATATGAGAAATTTTCGTGGAATGATGAGGTTCCACACTAATTTGAAAGACACTTTTATGCAGATTTTTTCATGCAATGCACGTTGATTATTGGAATGATGAGGTTCCACACTATTTTGAAAGACACTTTTATGCAGATTTTTTCATGCAATGCACGCTGATTATACTAGTCTATTGTCTGATTATTATGGGACTGGTAAAGGACAAACAAATGATCGCAAAGGAGCATATCAAAATTTGACATTGTCGAGGCCTCCGTGACCTTTATTATCTCGCCCAATAGGGGCATTTGCTTCACATTAAGAGTTGGGAGCTTCATCAGAGGTTGACAAAGAGGATAGGAATGCAATTGGGGAAAATTTGAAAGAGATTTTTTATGGTGTTGATGTTTTCTTGAACCGTCAGTGAGTGAAAGACAATTCCCAGGCTATATTTGTTTATAAAAAATATGCGGAGTTAGATACCATGTTAGTAGAAGATCTTAAGGAGTATGCAAAAAAATTTCGTGATGGTTGGAAGAAGGTCATTCAGAATGATGACCCGAACAACAGATTTGTATGTGTTCTAGTTAGTAAATGTTTGACGCATTTTAGGATAGTTTACTTTTAATTCTAGATATAGATATTGTTGTATTTATAGAAATAATCGATTTGTTATTGTCATTAATTGCAGTTTGGAGATATGTTAAATGAATCTCCAGTAAATAGGGGACTTGATTCCACAAGTTTAAATTTGGATGGGTTGAATCAGGTATGTGTTTTCTAATATCTACAAATGAGCACTTTAGTTGTCCAATCTCCAATATTTTGAATAAGATCAACAACATTTATAATTTTGTATAAATGTGAACACATCAAGAATCCTAGATGTAGTTCTTAGTTGTATTGTTCATAGATCCCTATTCCTTCTCCTACTACTTGGGGAGGCTTGTCTCAATTCTCATTGGGAGAGTTTGAAGAGGGTGAGAGTTCACAGGTATCATTTAATGTGTTAAAATCATTTAAATTTAATGTGTTATAATAATTTAAATTAAATTTTCAAATTTTCAAATTTGAAATGTGTTATATAGGGTAATGTGGATAAGAGAGTACCTAAGAGTGTGCTTGGGAGGGAGATTGGGATTGAGGAGGAAGTGGAGGAAACACCCATACCTGGGAATGATGCGTCCATTCAGGATGATTCATAAATGTATGTTCATTGAACATTAGTGAGTTTTAATTTGGTTTTATGTTGGGGTTTTATATAAAAGTGTTCAAGCTTATTTTGAATAAGCTTCTATTTTTTACTTTTATCAAATTTTTAGTTTAGCCTTTCCTATTCAACGCTTTGATAAATTATTTTGAAATATATAGAACCCCTATATAAACTTATCTTTGTCTTAAATGGTGTACATTCAAACTTATTTAATTTTATATCATGATGAAGACCTAATTTTGAACTTGAACATTTGATTATTTGAGAACAAATTATATCCCACATCAGAAAATGGAAAGTTTCTAAATTTTCTTCAATTCAATTCATTACTTTCTTGTCCAAGAATGGTGTAGTATGGACATTTCTGTTTTCTACATGCAATGAAGTGAATTCCTCCTTTCCAGGGTATTGTCAAACTCTTAACTAAATTGGTTACTAACCACAAAAATCAACATTCAAGTAGATTTACGAATAAGCTCACACATATTGCATATGTGAGCCAGCTCACACATATTTCATATGAGAGCCAGCTCACACATATTGTATATGTGAGCTAGCTCACACATAATTTAAAAGAGCATTTGATTATATGTAATATGAATACATCCCAAAGATGAAATATTTAAATGGTTTTTGAAGAATGACTTAATATACATGTGCATATTTGTGTTTTCTTCATATAAATGAAATATTATATGAGAACTTCTATTCCACCGCAGAAAGAGGAGATAAGTATTTTCCAGAAGAATGATTTTTAAAATGGAGATTTGTGAACTTTCATAGATATAAGTAGTTTTTTGGAAGAATGACTTAATATGGAGATTTATGAGTCCTTTAATTTAAAAGGGAATTATGGAATTTGATTATATGACCACTGTAGAAGATGAGAGAAGTATTTTACTGTTGAGGATATTAATATTTTACTGCTGAGTAAATAAGATCAAATAACATCAACTGGGATGAGAATTTTACCTGAAGGATTTGAGACTTTATCCACAAGGAGTTAAGTATTTCATTGGAAGAATGACTTAATATGGAGATTTGTGAACATTCTTCATACAAAGTTCTATATTTTTTTTCATATTATTATCTAACTTTGAACACAATTTTTTTTTTACCAAGAACACAATTTTTCTCTTTAATTTTTTTTAAGATTTTAGATAAGATTTTACGTATTGTTTAAATCATGTATGCTTAATGTGGATAGTAACTATCTTAAATATGTTTAACTATGGTTGGGTATATTATTATTTCTTATTGTTTATTTAAAATTTAGTTAAAGTACATATGCTAATATGTGTTATTTGTTTTTTATTATTATTGTTACAGATGTCTAAATTATATTTGGTGGAAAATATGTTTACATTATATTTGGTGGGAAAGAATATGTTGGAGGATGAGACTTAACTCTTTTGGTATGTATGCCAATTTTGTTTTAATCACAATTTTTGAATTCTGTTTTATTTTTCATGTTTGAATTATAATTTTTTAATTATTGAATTCTGTTTTTTTT
>JASDQU010099879.1:503485-517744 GCA_032191745.1 Picea mariana | reverse complement strand
AAATGTTACCGATGATGATGTATGTAATGCGATCTATTATGTGAATGTAAACTTTACAAATGTTTAAATGTTATTGATGATGATGTATATGCTGCGACACATTGTGAGAATGTGAATTAAATGAATGTTTAAATGCTATTAGGATGATGTTGGATATTATGCAATCTATTTGGGTAAATTATAATCTTGTGAATGGGTATCGAAATTGAATTATGGGATATTATAAGATCTATTTTTAATTGAAAAACTTTGATGTAATTTTATCGGTATGGGGATACCAAATTGAAATGATGATAATATGAAATTACATGATGATAATGCATAGAAATGTATGAGTTTGTGTTACAGACTAATCTGCAGGTTATGGGCTATGAAATAGCCAAGGGATAATGATGATGAAAGTGGATATCAAGACCACTAACCGAGAAACATTATGGTATGAATATTTTATGTGAAATTTATATTGGTTTGGATGCATTGCTATTATATGTGGATCAGTGCATGATTTTAGGTGATGACACTGCCCAAAACCGAATAAACGATGACAAAACCTCTAGCAACACGGTGCCACTGTACATTCCATTGTAGGGTGTGGACCCTAGTTCTGTTAGGAGAGGTGGAGGCATTTCCCACTGTGTATCCTCCATTGTAGGGTGTGGACCCTAGTTATGATTAGGAGGGGTGGAGGCATTTCCCACCGTGTATCCTCCGAAACCTGAAGTCATGGGAGAACAGTGCTAGTTCACGCTCCCCAAGACGTGTGATGATGATTGTCAGTTGCCTGCTAGGGAAGCTTGGTCGAGATAGCGACACTTCAACTTACGGGGTCTATTTGGAGTTAGGTCAATATAGTTAACGCTCCAAGATAGTCTAGCAGAGGAAGAATAGGAATGGATATGGAAGTAGGTTAGGGAGGAAGGATGAGTAGTAATAGTTGAGAAAGTATGGAGATCTGTCTTGTGGTGGAATTTAATGTCTTTCCTTCAAAAATAAAAAATAAAAATAAAAAAAAGAGAGAGAGAAATGTGTTTATGAATATTCATTATTACGTAACTAAACCATAGTTGTTAAAATAAATTATTGAACCAGATAATTGTAATTAAAGGATTTCTCACACAATTGATTGATTGTTGTCTTTTATAAAAGACTAGTCTTGCTGACTGGATTGAATCCATACATAAATTACTAAAGGATGACAGTTTTGATTATTATTACATGCACGAGATTTGCATGTACTAGCTACACATGCATTTCTTGTACATATACACTAGTATGCATGAGTTTTCTTGACTTACTTACTAATAATGTCAGTTACTTGTTGTGAATGTGTGAACCATGTTTCTTGTCCTTTGTACCATAAGATACCTTAACTTCGGGACGAAGTTTCCTGAAGGGTGGGTGTATGTAACGACCCTACTTAAATAGGTGTATATGATAATTAATTATAATTAAACTAATAATATAATTGTCCTGAAAGAATAACTAAACCTTAATTATTTTTTAAAATAACATTTACTAATTATTTATTATTAATTAGTTGGTTGCAACCTGCCCCTCAGCGAACAGTCGCTCTCACCCAGGACCTTCTCTAACTCTGGCCCGAAGAGTCAAAGTACTCTTCCACTCCACTCGGGAGTCCACTACCCACAGTAAGCTCCTTCGGCGATCTTCCCCTCGGAAATCGGGAAATCGGAATTCGCAGTCTCGCGAATTCTGTGAGCGCAGTCACATGCAACTCAAAACCCCGAACCCCAATGGTCAGCGGGTCAAACCTTACGTATCTCAGGGATTTCCCTATCAGGAAATCAGAGTATGAAATGTCCCGAATCCTTGACACCACAAAGTCCCAAACCGCGAACTCCGATAGCACGTGTAGACTTGGACCTTCCGCCTTCGAACTTCAGTATATCGCCACCTGTACTCCACTAGAGTCTTCAGGTCCCACACTGCCACGTCCTCTTTGGTATTTTGCGGATCACGAATCCACGATACAAGTTTTCTTTGTGGCTGGAAACCCCGAATGCCAAAACCCTGATTTTCTGGATTCGTGCCACCTGTCCCTCCGACAATCGACGGTTCCCACAGAATCGGGAAATCGCTACTCACGATTTCGATGAGTATAAAACACTTACCTCGCCAAACGCCGAACGCCGAACCCCGATGGGTTTCAATCCTTCCTGCGCCCACTGGATTAACTTTTCTGCAGCTTCCCCACGATCCTACGATCAGTGGGATTTCGCGATTCTTCTGCTGTGATCCCTAGCCGTCAATTCTTAACCTTGGAGATTCCTCCTACTCCAAAGCGTTGTTACTGTTCGATTCTTCACCCAAGTCTGTTCCCAAAGTCTTCACCATGGAACTATCCCTCCTGAGCTTGAGTCCTTCGACTCCTTCAGAGATTTCACCCTCGATTTTCTCAATGGACCTCCAACAGCTCTCAAAGTGTTGGATCTTTCAAGTTCTGTGCAATTGTAGGAACAGTAACCCTTGCCTTCCTGTACTCAGACTAACTGCTGAGATTCCAATATTGACCTGCACTTCTCCTGCACGGCTCGAGTAACCCAACACAACTCTGGGTAGAGAAGAATAAGAGTTTAACTGTAGAGCCTCCTCAACGCACTCTATGCAGAGGAATTCGACTGCACTCTATGTAGGAATCTCCTGGCTCAAACAGAGAAACAATTGGAACTTATTCTCGTCTTCTCACATAGATTTTAAACCTACCATGAAATTACATATACAGCATATAAAACAAAAGCATAACAAGAAGCAAATATGCAACAGCATAATATCAACAACACACAGAGAGTAATCAATTCCATGAAATTGAATCAAAGCCTTCTTATTAATTCAATATCTGTACATGGGGATTCTTCACCAGTTCTCTACTCTTCTCTTCTTGCTCTCAATGTTGAATAATACTACTACTGTTACAATGATACATAGGAGGGTGCCTATATTTCGTTTGCCCTCGAAAACTGGAATCATCATGTCTACAATAAATTCCTATCTAACAACATTAAAAACTATTAAATGCCTTCCTATCTATAATACAATACAAGTGCACTTCATTACATCAATCTCATTAATGCTTGGCGCAATAAACATCAAGGTAAATTCAAAAAATGTATGTGTTGGCGTTGTCCAGCTGTATGTTCTTTCTCCACACGTTGGCTCGCTTGATGAGGTGTGGACGCTCCTGCATCATACTCCTCGACTCAAAAGATTTCATGGGCTCTTGTCCATGAGCTCCTGCACAGTTTTCCCATGCTGTTGTATCACTGCCTCTGTTTCCCAGCTGGCATCCTCCACTGGGTGATTCTTCCACTGCACCAAGTATTCAAAATATTGTTTTCGCCTGGTCTTCCTGCCTACTCTTTTGTCCAGTATGCACTCCATCTGCAGTTTCTGTGTAACTGTGAATTGCTTTTGCCACTGGACCACTGGTTCCTCAGTTCCAGTCTCTGCTTGCTCGGCTCTGTAGGGGTATAAATCCGAAATATTGAAAATCAGAGATATCCCGATCCCCTCTGGCAATTCAATCTCATAAGCGTTCTCCCCGAATTTCTTCAGGATTTTACACAGCCCAATCTTCTTCATCTTGAGCTTATTATACGTTACCCTTGGGAACCTTTCTTTTCTCAGGTGCACCAAGACCATGTCTCCAACTTTGAACTGAATATGCCTCTTCCTCTGATCGGCTCTGTGCTTATATTCCTGATTCTCCTTCTGCAGTCACTGCTTCACCCGCGTATGAAGTTCCTGCATCGCCTCAGCGAATTCTTCAGCTCTCGCGCTGCTAGTTTCAGCCTGTTCTGACTCCCTGAGCTCAGAAACTCCTCTCGAATGTGTCCCATACAAAATTTGGAATGGGCTCTTACCTGTACTCCGATTCACCGAATCGTTGTACGCAAACTCTGCCTGTGGTAGGATCTGATCCCAACTGCTGTGGTGCTTAGTCACCAGACTCCTCAATAAGTCCCCTAGGCTTCTGTTAACCACTTCCATCTGCCCATCTGTCTGCGGATGGTAAGCAGAGCTGAATGCCAAGTCAGTCCCTAGCTTCTTCCATAGTGTCCTCCAAAAATGACCTATGAACTTCGTATCCTGATCTGAGACTATGCTCCTTGGTAATCCATGCAACCTGACAATTTCTTTGAAAAACAAGTTGGCGATGTGCGTGGCGTCGTTGGTCTTATGACACGGTATAAAATGTGCCATCTTTGAGAACCTATCTACCACTACAAAAATGGAATCAACTCCCCTCTGTGTTCTCGGCAACCCCAACACAAAATCCATTCTTATGTCTTCCCATGGCCTTTCGGGTATGGGTAACGGCTGATAGAACCCGGTGTTCTATTTTCGGCCCTTAGCATGTTGACATATCCTGCATCGGTCAACAAATATTTTTACATCGGCTCTCATGCCTGGCCAATAATACGATTCGCTCAGCTTCGCGAATGTTTTGTCATGTCCAAAATGACCTGCTAATCCACCGTTGTGTTTTTCCCGCACCAAATTCTCCCTCATGGAGAAATTCGGTATGCACAATTGATTGCCCCAAAACAACAATCCCTCCTGGATTACATAATCAATCCACGGGCTCCTATCCCTGAGAACTGGGTTCTCGGTGGCTTCATAAGCTTCCCCAAAATCTGCATCACCTGCATACATATCCTTCAGATTCTCAAAACCCAATGTCTTGACCCTGAATTCCTGCAGCAATAAACACTTTCTGCTCAAAGCATCGGCTACTTTGTTAGCAGTCCCTGAAATGTGCTTGATCACAAATGTGAAATTATGCAAGTATTCTACCCACTTCGCATGCTTTTGATTCAGCTTCTCCTGCTAACTTATGAATTGCAATGTGTGATTGTCACTATATAATACGAACTCCTTGGGTATCAAATAATGCCTCCACTTCTTCAATGCCTATATGATGGCATAGAACTCTTTATCGTACGTGGAGTACTTCAGCTTGGCATCATCCAGCTTCTCGCTATAATATGCCACAGGTCTGTCATCCTAACTCAAAACCCCTCCAACAGCATACCCACTGGCGTCACACTTCACCTGGAAGGTCTTCTGAAAATCAGGCAACACTAACACTGGTTGCTCAGTTATCTTCCGCTTCAACAGATTGAAGCTCCTTTCAGCCTCCGTTGTCCAATGGAAAACTTTATGCCACTTCTTCACCGTATCCATCATCGCAGCACTAATTCCACTAAAATTCCGTATGAATTTTCTGTAAAAACTAGCCAGTCCATGAAAACTCCTTACCTCAAAAACATTCCTCAGCGATGGCCAATTCCTGATTACTCCCGCCTTCTCAGGATCCATCTTCAATTCGTTCACCGAAATCACAAAACCCAAATAAATGAGTTATGTCTGCATAAACGAGCATTTCTTCAAATTAATCAGCAGTTTCTCCTGCTGTAACCTTCTCATCACAGTGGCTAAATGTCTCAAATGCTCAGCTCTGGTCTTGCTGAAAATCAATATGTCGTCCAGGTACATGACCACAAATTTTCCAATGAATTCCCTCGGGACTTCATTCATCAGCCGCATAAATTTGCTCGGCGCGTTTGTCAAACCAAACGGCATGACCAGCCATTCGTACAAACCCTCGTTTGTCTTGAATGTTGTCTTCCATTCATCTCCCTCTCTCATCCAGATCTGATGATATCCACTCTTGAGATCAATCTTGGAGAAATAATTTTCCCCACTTAGGCAATCCATCAAGTCATCCATCCTCGGCAGTGGAAATCTGTACATGATGGTGATTTTATTTATCGCCCTGGAGTCTGTACACATCCTCCAGCCTCCATCCTTTTTCGGACTCAATACTGTCGGAACAGCACACAGACTGAGACTTTCTCTGACCAGTCCTTTATCCAACAGGTCCTGTACCTGCCTTTTTACCTCCTCGTTCTCCTGAGGTGTCAACCTATACGCTGCCTTATTTGGCAAACTTGCTCCGGGTATGAGGTCAATATGGTGACTCACACTCCTCATCGGTGGCAACGAACGAGGTAGTTCGTCCACGATGATATCAGCGAACTCTCCCAATAGTTCCTGAATCTCCTCTGGTAAGTCGTCCACTCTTGTGCTTGTCAGAACAATTCTCGTCTTTCTGACAACAAAGAACTGTGGATCTTCATTCTTCTCCATCTCTGTGAGAAGCTCTTTCCCACTCATGAGAAGTATCGTGCTGCTCACTTCTGGCTTCACTTCTTTATCTTTCATTGGAAGCAATGTATGTGACCTCCCATCCTTCTCCAAGGTGTATGTGTTCATCCTCCCATCATGAAAAACATTTCTATCATACTCCCATGGTCTCCCCAATAATACATGACAGACATCCATGGGAATAACATCACACAGGATCTCATCCTTATATTCGCCCATTTTAAATTTGACCAAGCATTGTTTCGTAACACGTACCTGGTGTCCTTTCTGTAGCCATGACACTTTATATGGACTTGGGTGCTTAGTTGTCTCCAGCGCCAGTTTCTCCACCATCTCAGTCGAAACGAGATTATATATGCTTTCGCTGTCCACTACGACCTTGCATTTCCATCCCTTGGTCTTGCAAGTCGTTCGGAATAGTCTGCATCTTTGCGCTGTGTCCTCCACCTCTTTCACAGGTTTCAAGAGAACTTTGTGCACTGTCAGTGACTTCCCACTTCTAGTGTCTTCATCCTCCACGTCACGCCTCTGCGCCTCTGCGACGTGAGCTTTTCCTCTGTCCATTTTCCTGTCTGGACAGTCCATGTCTTTGTGACCGTCTTTACCACACGTAAAACATGTGATAATTCCTCCTCGGCCTCTTCCTCTACCTCGGGTACGAGGAAATGCGTTCATGTCAGCATAATCTCCTTGCTAATCAGTCTGTTGCCTCTTCGACTCAACATATTGGGCCCTCTGCTGTGAGGTTCCACCTCTTTCATCTTTTCCCTGAGGCCTCTTCCAATCCTCCTTGGGTATCTGAGTTCTCTCCTGGGCAATTGTTTTGCCTCTTGGCTGGCTCCTGCCTCGCCCTCGCTGTCCCTGCTTACGACTCAGCTTCTCTTCATATTTTAAAGCCATTTGGTATGCATCCTCAACTGTTCATATGGTGACCATGCTCAACTCGTCCTGAATGTCATACCTCAACCCATTCAGGTACCTTGCCACCTTTTTGTCATCACTCTCCCGATGACCAGCTCGAATATTGAGCCTGTAAAATTCTTCAGTGTACTCCTTCACCGACATCATCTTCTGTCTTAGGTTCTGCATCTGCCTGAACAGAGAGATATGATAGTCTCTGGGGATGAACTTCAATTTCATCTTAGCGATCATCCTATCCCAGCTCCTGATCTTTTGTTTACCTTTGCAGTGCCTATCCGCCTACAAATCATCCCACCATAAGGCTGCATGTCCTTTCAACTTCGTGACAACATGCCTTACCTTCTTGTCCTCTTCGATATCTTCGTAATCGAAGTAGGTGTCGAGTGCTCAGATCCAATACAGCAACTCTTCTGCATTTAGACTCCTCTCATAGACAGGAATGTCCATCTTGGTCTTCAAACTCATCATGGTGATGGCTCTAATCAACCTCTCTGTCGAGGCATCTTCTGCTGAAACCTCTTCGGCACCGTGTCCATCTTCCTCTTCCACCTCGGAATCACTGAACTCTACTGCACCAGCACCACGCCTCTGGGAGGTCTCCATTTCTTCAAGTCTGGCTCAGAGATCTCTCATCTCTCGTTCCATCTCAGCATTACTTGCTGGCCTACCCCTTCTTTGGGCATCCATGCCCTCACGATCAGGAGACTACCTTTCTCTTCTAGGTGGCATGGCGGAATCCTCTTCTCTCTACTACCTGAACAAAGAGAACTTCCTAACCTGCTCTGATACCACTTGGTTGCAACCTGCCCCTCAGCGAACAGTCGCTCTCACCCAGGACCTTCTCTAACTCTCGCCCGAAGAGTCAAAGTACTCTTCCACTCCACTCGGGAGTCCACTACCCACAATAAGCTCCTTCGACGATCTCCCCTTCAGAAATCGGGAAATCGAAATTCACGGTCTCGCAAATTCTGTGAGCGCAGTCACATGCAACTCAAAACCCCGAACCCCGATGGTCAGCGGGTCAACCCTTCTGTATCTCGGGGATTTCCCTATCGGGAAATCAGAGTATGCGATGTCACGAATCCTTGACACCACAAAGTCCCGAACCCCGAACTTCGATAGCACGTGCAGAATTGGACCTTCCGCCTTCGAACTTCAGTATATCGCCACCTGTACTCCACTAGAGTCTTCAGGTCCCACACTGCCACGTCCTCTTCACGATTTCGTGGATCGCGAATCCACGATACAAGTTTTCTTTGTGGCTGGAAACCCCGAATGCTGAAAGCCTAATTTTCCAGATTCGTGCCACCTGTCCCTCCGACAATCGACAATTCCCATAAAATCAGGAAATTGCTACTCGCGATTTCAACGAGTATAAAACACTTACCTCACCAAATGCCGAATGCCGAACCCCGATGGGTTTCAATCCTTCCTACGCCCACTGGATTAACTTTTCCGTAGCTTCCCCACGATCCTACAATCAGCGGAATTTTGCGATTCTCCTGCTGTGATCCCTGGCCGTCAATTCTTAACCTTGGAGATTCCTCCTACTCCAAAGCATTGTTACTGTTCGATTCTTCACCCAGGTCCGTTCCCAAAGTCTTCACCACGGAACTATCCCTCCTGAGCTTGAGTCCTCCGACTCCTTCGGATATTTCACCCTCGATTTTCTCAATGGACCTCCAACAGCTCTCAAAGTGTTGGATCTTTCAAGTTCTATGCAATTGCAACAATAGTAACCCCTGCCTCCCTGTACTCAGACTAACTGCTGAGATTCCAATCTCGACCTGCACTTCTCCTTCACAGCTCGAGTAACCCAACACAACTCTGGGCAGAGAAGAATAAGAGTTTAACTGTAGAGCCTCCTCAATGCACTCTATGCGGAGGAATTCGACTGCACTCTATGCAGGAATCTCCTGGCTCAAACAGAGAAACAATTGGAACTTATTCTCGTCTTCTCACACAGATTTCAAACCTACCATGAAATTACATATACAACATATAAAACAAAAGCATAACAAGAAGCAAATATGCAACAACATAATATCAACAACACACATAGAGTAATCACATCCATGAAATTGAATCAAAGCCTTCTTATTAATTCAATATCTGTACATGGGGATTCTTCACCAGTTCTCTGCTCTTCTCTTCTTGCTCTCAATGCTGAATAATACTACTGCTGTTACAATGATACATAGGAGGGTGCCTATATTTCGTTTGCCCTCGAAAACTAGAATCATCATGTCTACAATAAATTCCTATCTAACAGCATTAAAAACTATTAAATGCCTTCCTATCTATAATACAATACAAGTGCACTTCATTACATCAATCTCATTAATGCTTGGCACAATAAACATCAAGGTAAATTCAAAAAATGTATGTGCTGGCGCTGTCCAACTGTATGTTCTTTCTCCACGCGTTGGATCGCTTGATGAGGTGTGGATGCTCCTGCATCATTAGTTATTCATGATTTTTATGATTAATTAAAGTATTAATTAATTCATTAATTAATAAGGTAAATAAATAAAAAAAGAAGGATAATAAATTATATTATTAAATTAATTTACATACCCAATACGGGATAACATATTAACTAGAGGGGATAAGATATTAAATGAAGGGGATAAGGGGCATTAACGGGAAGGGATAAGGAGGTAATAAATGAGTTAGGTAGGGAGTAAATGAGGGGGAGGAATTCGGTGAAGGAGGGATAAGGAAGGGAAGGAGTTTGACGGGAGGAGGATTCTACGGGAAGTTGGGGGATGAATTTGGAGAGCTCTGGATTGGCAGGGAGAGTGAAATTTTGGGAGTAGGATTGATACAGTGCACCGGAGTTGCTGGGGGTTTTGGGCACGGAGGGCCAGGATATCCGTTGATATCTTGGGGCTAGGGAGCTACCTAGTTGGCAGGGAGGACGGTTTTGGGTAGTGTTTTGCAGAAGCGGGAGGGAAGCAAGCTGCCGAAAACAGGGGGGATAATAGCATCAGGTTCAGGTATTTACCAAGAATTATGCATTTTTTTTGTATCAATTTGTTATTAAATTTTATTATTATGATGAATTTGATTGCGAATGTGCTAAATGAAGTAACTCTTAAATTTTACTACTCTATTCTAAATTAAATGGTTTTTTTTTTAGTTTTGCTCTTACAAAGAAAACCACCATGGAGTACGTACTTATGATGAGTTCATTGCTAGAAGGCAGGGGCAACCATCCTCCTTCAATCTACTCTTGCAAATTTTTCCTTAACCCTTTGGTGTATGGGCATGACTATATATGATCACCAACTTGATGATCTTTTATACATGTATAGATATTGTCTAGCTTACTCCATTTTGTAATGTATATACAAGTTGAAGGTGCAATGACAACAACAAATGCACATTCAACATCGTTCAATATGTTTATGCATTTTGTAACTCTACTATAGGGGAATATGCATTGATAAAATATGTAATGATTGATTACTTAAAGAGAAAAAAAAAACACTTTCAAAATATAATATAGATCATGTTTTCTAGTTTTTTTTTAAAGAAATTGGCATGGGTATTCAATGTCATTAAGAAATGTAGTCTTTTATGTAAAATTGGCATAATTTTCAATGTATTAAAACCTGTCAACATTCAAAATAAATAATTCAATTTTCCCTTATTTTGTATTTTGGAAATATAGATGCATATATAATTGACCAGTTCACTTGACCAGTGTACTTAAAAAACTAAAGTGAAACTTAAAATACCCCCCACTACGTAAATTTAGTATAGTTGGAATGCAAGCAAAAGAGACCCTTATGTGGATGGACCAATAACATTAATTTTTGCAATCTATTGCGACATATCTTACTAAATAACATATTAATGCTTCTACATGCATATTTCCAAGTTCTTGTTGCACATTTTTCCAATAGTCCCAACTTGCAACAATCATATCATTAATGTTCTTATTCAATCTCCAAACTCGTAGGTTAATGACCATGTCTGTAGTTTGGAACGATGAAGATATCCACTATGAAGTAGAGACTCATCATGAGCTCATTGTTGCCACACAGGGAAAGCCATCATGCTTCGAAATACTCTTCCCTTGTTCTTCTTAACACTTAAGTATATGCGTGTATCTACATACTTCTGAACTTGATGAACTTTATACATGTATATATAACGTTTATCTTGCTCTGTCTTGTAATTTATATATAACTTGAAGATGCACCCAAAAATTTGTATACAACTTGAAGATGCACCAACAATAGAAAATGCATTGTCAACACTGCTCTAGCCTATTTGTGCATTCTGTAACTCTTTCGCCACATTCTTGTCTGGTTCAATAAGAAAATTATTTGATATTTCTTCATCCAGTATTTAGAACATAATCCAACGTTTGGCTACATGCGATAACAATCTTTCCATGCATCTGCTCTCACTTTCACTCCCCACATTGTCTATTACACAACCACATTGTTTTCGCTACCTATATTTCCTCCCTCCCTCCATTACAATTTTCTATAGAACGCTTTTTCTTACAAGAATTTTATATTGCATATATTAAGTTAATCAAAATTGCTCCTTTCATTTAGGGTTTTTCCATCACTCTATGTTGATACATTAAATGTTAGCTATGGATAAATGCATGATCTATTTCTATTACAATATGACAAACAAATATGTCACATATCACACCACTCTATTAAAAAAAAACAAGGTTGGGAATAATATAGCTTATTCAAAATGGATGACATATTAGGTTTATTTCATAGTAAGATGTTTACTTCATAGTAATCATTGTTATAATTTTTCCAACCTCATTATAGGACTTGAAATGCAAACATGCTCCTCTCATCCAATCTGTAATGCCCATATCGACACCATGGCGTGCCCAATCAATTATTTAGCAAAAAATATTTTTGTACGCATGTTTTTATTCCTCTTAGTTTTTTCATGCTTGATTAACCATTGTCCTCTTTCTTTGTCACATGTGCCCATCTCTTAATCAAGACAAGAACATACTCTTCAATTTCTTAAATCTTACAACAAGATTTGTGACAAATATAAAATGATCGAAGCCTGTTCTGCTACAACACATACACTATTATCTCATGAAATTTCTAATGCGAGTTATTAAAACCCTCAATCCTGCATAAACCCTAATCATGTATTGTCTAGCTGGAGAACTCATATCACAAAGAATTGTTGTTAAATAATTTTCGAACTAAGGGCCATAGTGTGAAACACCCCAATTTCATTATTCTAACTAATTATAGATATAATTGTGTTATAGGATCATAAGGTACTCACCAATGTCATGAAACTTTGCATGGACAAACAAATCGGCATAGTCTTCAACTTGGGTAGTCAGTAAAAAATAGGGAAACCAATCAATAGGAAAAGGTGGACATAATTCATTCTTGGAAAAACTAGGAAAAATTGGCAACCTTAAAACCATGGAAAACTAGAACAAATGCAAAGACATCAGACAATTTTGTGCCACTTGTCAGTGCTACTAGCCCATATTATTTAATTATGAGGCCTAGACTATATTTCCTCACATTTACATTATATAAACCTAGGGTTTCTTTTTGTGATTATAATTTCCAGCTTGGGGTGCATCACAAGTGGTGGTGGTATTTGGTTTGTTTTTTGTTAAAACAAAAAAAACAATATTTAAATAATATATCATATATATAGATATAAATATATACACAACTTGTTTTACCTCTAGATTGAAGACATGGGATCAGAAGCAGAGGTTTCGATCATAAAAAAAGAAAAGTAAACTACTCTTTATCTGAAAAAATCAACGAAGCTAGTTTTGCACATCTAGATTTTTTAAAAGTAAAATGCATAAACATAAAACTAGACTGTCAGAAATGGATATGTGTTATGTATCACTATAATGAAATATTTTGTTTCCTTACTGGTGGTACAAATGAAAGCACGATGAAACAATGGTTTCATCCATGAAAAAAATTATGGTTCATACAATAAACTTTATACATCAACATTAAATGTCTATTTGTAACATAAGACAAAGAAACCCTTGCAACTATGTCTATAGTTGCAATCCAAGGTTCCTTTGCAGCTTGCAAAAATTGGTATGCTTGAGAGGTAGCTAAGCCTTACCTTTGTAAATAAGTGATCATCTCCTCTTTGTAACATCCCTCTCTGACGCACTTACCAACTTATTATTTGAGGACACTTGCTCGCAAGTGATCTGGATTTAGATGATGATAAAACTTTTCTTTCATTATGATGCTTTGAGTTATATGACAGGATGTTTTTACTACCTTGGTGTAGACAGGTGATGCTGACTCAGTTCCTTTGAGTGTGCAGGGTGTCAGACCTGGAGGATGCAGAGGCATCTGTGGAAATCCCTTGGACTCCAGATTGAGTCAGGGAGTGGGGTATTTGAGTTGTGTCATTTATGATGATATTGTTTCATTTTGATGATGTACTATTGATTATATGATATGTTGCTGACTTGATTTGACATGATGGTTGATGATGTAGGCTGACGATAGCTTGCCAACCGTGCTCACATATGGAGTAAAGGGGCCACACACAAAATCCAGAGAGATTGAGGGAGAGGTGTGGACAGCAGCCCTGGCACAACCTACTAGCACTCCCGCCGTGGCTCGAACTGTAGGTTAACGATTACCTAGTTCGAGGGGATCCACGATGCCGTGAGGGCAGACTGCGAAAGTCGCTCACGATGATTCTAAAGGGCGCGCAATAAGGCGGGGGCCTTATTCCTTAGAGCCCTTAGTCTCCCACAAGATTCACCTGGCGGAGTGTTGACTCCATGGGTTTTAGAGTCTACCAATCCGTCAAGCCAGCGAGTGGCATCCTGAAGGGCACGTCGTGCAAAGAATTACAAGTTCGCGAGTGGCACCCTTGGAGCACGTGGTGCGTCCTGAAGGGCACGTCGCGCAACAGAAGCGATCGAGGCGAGTGGCACCCTTGGAGCACGTAGTGCGTCATGAAGGGCACGTCGCTTGAGAATGATGTTGAGACAGCCTAGTTGACCGTGAGACCTTAGCACCTGATAAATTATTACAACCGCCTCCCTTAATTAAATTGTCTCCCTGTTCGAATCAAACCTAGAATAAAACGTCTCTAAGATAAATGGATCCACCCTAAGAAAAGATCGTCCAA
>JASDQU010099879.1:492659-503385 GCA_032191745.1 Picea mariana | reverse complement strand
CGGATCATTCAAGAAAATGCGACATGTAATTAGAGTAAATTATTTGATTACCATTCTAATAGGATGTACTTAAATATTCTCAATTGCTGTTTCTGAAATTATGTTGTCATTTATATATGTCAACCTTGGTGAATTTATGGTTACCTTGAATCATTGTAAGTACGTGGTGAGAGTTTTCCTCTCCATAACTGCCCTTTTTAAGTCGTCATGTTAAGATTCTGTAATTTATAGTTGGCCAATTTTACTATTGGAATATTTGATCCATGTTCTTATTGCCTTATCATGGTAAAGTTTTTTTAAATGGATTTTAAATGTTATTTCTCTCTATGTACAGTCATTGCAATATTGAATTATTAGTCCTTCCCCTTATTGCCTTTTAACATTGTCAATTATGTTCTATTAGTTTAGGCTGCCACTTTAAATTAAGAGGTATTTGATATTCCCAGTTGAGGTTACTTACAATTATGATGTATTTAATGAATTATTAATGAACCTTATGATCCTTGATGGCTTGCATGTGAGCTCCTCAGGTTAGCCGAAGACCTTGTCGTTAAGTCCTTTATACTTTGGTAGTCTTAGCATATCTGAGGTATTGTGGTGGTAAGTTCCTAGTCCGGATATGTGATGAATGAAGGATAGTTAATGTTTCATGACAGTGCCATTGAAAACTTTATGTGGTGGGTCGTTCTTTTAAACAAAGTTGAACTTGTATGTCCGTTGTCAGAATCCTTGTCACGCGCTTTCCGTAAAGGGCGCAGTTGTTTTTCTTACTTAAGTTGAACGTGATTGTGATCTGTGGGTTGCTTGGCACGTTGTGTCGGGTGGGATGTAGACACCTCCATGTTCCTCAGAACAGTCGCCAGCCCCGAGACCTTAAATGGTTAAAGACGATGGGAAACCGGGCTTGAGCGTTGCTTGTGTCTCGGAGGTCCTAACCTTGCAGGGTAGGATGGACGGGTAGTCAGTCGTATTCAGTAGTCAGTTTTACTTGTCGTTAAATGTTGCGTTGTGCACCTTTGCTTATGGTCTTAGTTGTTGCAGATACTCGTCGTGTGCTTTTGTCTTCTTGCGATAAACACCATGGTAGCGTCTTGCTAGATGTCAAGGGGCGACATAGAGTCAAGTATGTTTTTACTTCTACACGCGCGCACACACCGTAAAAAAAAAAAAAAAAAAAATTGGACCTGTGTACTAGAATGGTTGTCGTAACGAGGCGGTTCGTTACACTCTTATCACAATTAATGCTTGACCTTTGGCAAGAAACCCATGATTTTTTACCCTATTGACTTTTCAGAAGGGGAAACAAAAAAATATAGATTATGTTTTCTATGATATCCATTGACCACTTTTTTATTGTGTGTGTTGAAGATTGCTCCAGTAATCTCTGTTTATTTTTTGTGAAACATGTTTATCACTTGTTGTCTTTTTTTTGTTATTTTCTTTGATTCATTTAATTTTGTGTCGTTGCTAAATATATTATAATCAATGCAAAGGTGAAAAATTGAATGGTGGTTAAACTTGACTCGATGTTCAATGTCCATATCTTGCTTTTCTAGCAACAAGTTATGTTGATCAAAATCCTTTTCAAGAGCAAGATATACAATAATAATAAATAAATAAAACAGGTTGACATAACAAAGTTAAGGTATGTTATTCTGAGGTTTTATTTTCCTTTTTATTCAAATTTCTCTAATATCATAAACAAAAGTTAAGTCTAGTTTGAATACCATAAATTAAGAAATATCAAAAATAGTCGATGTTGAAAGCTATCAAGCTAAAGAGAAGTACATTCCACATAGTAACATTGACCATGTCCTGCAAATCAATGGTCTCTTTAGATTGGATGCCTTTTCATATATTCTTGGGGATTGTTTATTTGAAGCATTACATGTGCTATTGCACTTTCGTTACTCCTCCATTGAATTGTGAAATGCATTAATAGATCATTTATTGGCTTGTTTACAAAATGGTGACCTAGAGGCATTGGAATCGTATTAGTATGAGCTAGCAATTGATTTTCTATACCAATTGCATGGAGTCCACTATGTACACGCATATATTTCTAGAATGAGACTATCTTCATCTCCAAAACTAAATATAAAAGAGAGAGGACTATGGGGAGATAAATTCTTCATATGATGGCCAACAAAATGGTTGAACATACCAATTGTAGTTTGGTCACTAACAAGGAAAACAAGGTATCTTTATGTCAACAAAGATGCAAATATAGACCTGTATTGCATCTTGTTCCACGTGAAACTTTGAAGAAACTAATAATTACTTGTCACAAATGTGCAAGAACCTTGAATGCCAATATAATTCTAGTATGCATAGGATGCATACTCATGGATTAAGAAGAGAAATAAATGACACATATATTTGTGGGGATAGTCTGTTTGTAGCAATTTTCTACTTGATAGCAACATACTTCAATGTACAATCCTTGAGACTTTGTATTGTGCAATCATTCTGCAATGCAATTACAAGTAGTGACCCCAATGCATTTCATTGCTTACATCAACACTTGTCATGAAATGTCATACATAGTTCATAAATGATCAATGACTGGAAAGAGTATCTTTTCAAAATGGAAATCCCATATCAGAAGTGGAAGATATAGGTTGTTCCATTCCATTTAGAATGGATATCAATCATTTTCAATGTAAATATCCAAGTATGGTCCTCCCATTGCAATAAATTGTAAACCTCTACTTTTCTCACTCGAGTTGTGATCAAACAA
Source organism: Picea mariana (assembly GCA_032191745.1). Classification (NCBI taxonomy): domain Eukaryota; kingdom Viridiplantae; phylum Streptophyta; class Pinopsida; order Pinales; family Pinaceae; genus Picea; species Picea mariana. The sequence goes on along the minus strand of JASDQU010099879.1, from coordinate 500,645 downwards.
TGTATTTGTTGTCATTTGAAGCATATACATTTCACGTTCACTATGAACCATTAATAAGAGAAAATGTAAATAGTATATGCAATAAACATTGTATCTAAGCTACAATGGATCTAGACAACACACATGGGATTGACCATTGTCTAGTTACAGATGTGCCAATTACAACAAGTATCACCAATAATGAATTCATTCTTGAACACACCTTGGAAAAACACCATCGTATATATATTCTACATGGGAAGGATAAAATTTGGCTGCCAAATACTTCTTGCACCTCTGATACAGCTTGCCATAAAAAAATCACACATGCTACTAAAAAACATTCACTTTCTTGTCGCAAAGTTAAAAAAATGATCTGTGAAAACAACAAATGTGAGGACAAATTCCCCATCAGAAATGGACTATAAAAACATGTATATGAACACCATACAAATCCAATTGACCCAACAATTCCTCTTACCAAAAGAACATGATTAACATATCCTACGCAGGAACAAACACCTTCATGTATAGATATTGAAAATAAGCGAGCAATAAAGAATACATCTACTATGCATGTCCATGTAACAAAGAATTCTTCACGAGAAGCATATTTAAAGAAACTACATGACACACCTAATAAAACATGTGAAATTTCTGAGCAATTACATTTTTCACACAACATTAGATGCTTCACTGAATACTTGCAAGAAGAATATCTGATCTTAACAACAACTAAAAAAAGATTCTCTAGTAAGAAGATATGCCTTCCTTGGAAGACAGTTGTCCAAAATGGAAAATTGCCAAAATTTGCAAAACCTGAACAAATAAGATGTAACATTACATTACCAATGGTAAAGACACTTTCAGAACTTAAAGAGAGACTTGTATCACTCATAATTTCATTTTCACAAATTAGGAAATGGGGTTACAAGCGATCCCAGATGGGCTTGACGGGATCAATTATCAATGTCCTTGTGCACATGGATGTTGTGCAAAAATCCTTGCCACAATTCATGGATGAAACAATGACAATTGCAGTTGCATTAAAAATATGATTGCAATACAAGAATGGATACCAGACCAAAAAAGTACGCATAAACATTTTCATGAAAGCACTGAAATAATTGTGTTCCATATCTCTATATAAGGATGAAAACATCTCTATAAACAAGAAATTGAGTGTTGTTTTGGAGCAATACAATCACTATTGCATAGAAAATTAGAATTTTAATTGTGGAAGTGATATGCATACTGAATTAGATAATGAAAGACCAACTGAAACATTAGTACATGGATTCATAGAATCACAATGCATTTACGATTTGCAAGACAAGATCATCGAAGTTGCACCTGCTGAAGGGAAACGTCCACTCGGAATTTTCAAGAACAAATGTGTAGAAGAAATAAACTTTCCAACCTTATTCTATGGTGATCCATGTGATGATGACATTGTAAAGAGATTTAGTTACCTAAAAATAGTAAAATGGGAATTGGTACATGCTAGTGGTGATTTCTCATATCACAACAAATTTGTTTTTCAAAACAATGCGAATAATAATTGACAAAGTACTCTCTTGCATATGGATACAAATAAGAAAGGGACAACTAATAGGAAGAACATTATTAGCAAGATGTGTAAAGTGCAAAGAAAACTTAGAAAAAATACTCAAATCTGATATTGGATACATAGACTTCAAAAACATCCGCATTTCTCTTGATTACCTTCACCAAATATAGAAAACCATATTTGCAATGATATGAAAATTGGGGCCACCAACGTTTTTCGTCACATTCACAAGTGCAGAGCATCCGTGACTCCATTACTCTCTACATTGAATGAGTTATATAAGAACAGGGGAAAGAAAAAGCACACTAAAACATTGGAAGACAATGACATTGATTACCTCATAAGAAAGGATCTAGTCACATGTAGTCGTTACTATAGACATAGAATAAATGCCCTAAGGCATTTGGTATGTCATGACGAAACATTGTTTTGAAAATTATTTGAATACTACTTTGTAACAGAGTTCCAAAATAGAGGAAGCGAGCATGAACATGGACTATTATGGGTAGAATATGCCCCAATATATGGAAGGGAAAACAACTCAGAAATTGAAAATTTCTTGGATAAATACATATCATGCGACAAAAACCATTTGGATCCAACTCTTGCTAAATTCCATAATCATTACCATACAAGAAGATGCAAGAAACAAAGGAATTCCCAGTGCAGATACAACTTCCCTATGCCACCAATGAAAACAACAATAGTGCTCGAACCAATAAGCTCACTGGATAAAGCTCTTGCCAACAAGTCAAGGTCCCTGTTCACATCTCTAGATCAAAAAAACTATGATAGTGAAATGACCTTTGAAGACTTATTAGTGGAAATGGAATAGCAGAAGATCAATACATCCAACTAATACAATGTAAATTGAAACAACCGACAATCTTCCTTAAACGAAAATCTTCACATATTTGGAACAACAATTTTTCAAAGGACATACCAAATTTATGGAATGCAAATACAGATGCACAGTACGTGCTCAACGCATATGATGCAACATCGTATTACAGTTCATACATAACTAAAGTTGACAAATCTATGACAAATGCATTTTGAAGAATACACAAAGAACATGAAAGGAGTGAAATTGATGCTATTCAAATGATATGCACACTTGGAAATACATTACTTAATCTTCAACAAATGTCTTCTCAACAAGTAGTTCACATAGCACTCTCTCTACCACTAAATTGCAGTTCAAGAGAGTGTATATTTATAAACGCATCCCCAATAAATAAACACACATTTATGTTGAAGCCACCCTTTATATTAAAACAAGAACCTAATTCTTCAGAAGATGTAATGTGCCAATCTATTATTGATTACTACATTGAGTGGCCACATACTATTCACAACATCTGCCTTGTTGAATTTGTGTCCAAGTACAAAAGAAATGGTACATACATATAAAAAAGGAAAAAACCAAATGTAATATGGTTCATCAAATACAACAAACACATTGACAATGAAAATTATTGTAGAGAGAAGCTATTGCTATATGTGCCATTTGAGAAAAAGGAGCATACATTAAAACATGACCTGCCTACATGGAAGGCTACTTGTAGTTTCCACGCAAACATAATACAAATCAATGAAGATAAATTTACATACAACATCAATCCAACCTGGGGTGACCTTGAAAATGCAATTGAACAATTGCATAATAACTCTATGGATATTGATGATACATTCACAGAAAAAGCACCAACTAAAGTCCATTGTGAGAAGTACGACTTGCAACAAGACTTGAAATGCCCTCGAGAATCAAATTTGAAAAAAAAAAATTAACCTATGGTTTCAAGTCAAAGACCACTCATTTTTCCTCGACAATGAAGAATATTATAGACTTATAAGATTGTTACATACAGAACAACAAGCAATTGTCAAAGACATTTCCCTAAAGAAATCAATGGACATCCAAAATCCATTGTACTTGTTCCTCGCAGGTGGGGTAGGTACAGGAAAACAATTTACAACAAAGATGCTATTCCAAATGCTCATATGAATATATGATGCACACAATACAATTGACCATTTGAAACCAAAGGGATTGATACTGGCATACATAGGTAAAGCTTCTTATAATGCAGGTGGAACAAAAATCCACCCTGCATTGCTAATACCATTCAACGAGTCTCATTTCCTTCCACTTAGCAAAGAAATGCTAACAACTTGTCTAAGCTTTATCAATAAATACAACTTGTCTTCATTGATGAAGCTTCTCTAATCATAATTCAATTCCTATTCATCATTGACAATAGACTAAGAAACATTAAACACATACTGACAAAGTACTTTGGAAACATAGATATGATCTTTTGTAGTGATCTCTATCAAGAACAACCCATACAAGATTCCCTCATATTTGAAAAACCTACCATGAACATGCAAACGATAACATAGGAATTTTGGAAAGGTAATGTGAAGTGCTATGAACTACATACTACAATGCGCCAAACAAATGAGAAATTTATTGCAATTCTGAATAGGATGCGAACAAATAGCCAAACAAGCAATGATTTGACATATATCAATACAAATTGCATGCGACCTACCCCAAATGATCCAACATTTCCTCACTTATTCTACAAAAACAAACATGTCACACTACATAGCAAACATATGCTATCATTAATGCCTGGCAACGAGCTTCTAATCAATGCAATTTACGAGGAGTAAGAAAACCATGGAAATGTACCATTCCATCAACATACAACAACTTTTCCTTCCCAACTTGTCATAAAATTGAACATGCTTTTTGAAATATATGCATGTAACTACGATTCGCAAGATGGCCTAGTCAATGGTGCATATGGCATAGTGAAAGCCTACACAAACAAATTCAAATTCGATGTCTAGTGGATCAAGTTCTATGATCCACACATTGAAGATTTCCAAGCTAACAAAATCACATACTTATATACCATGGACATTTCTAAAGAGTGGATACCCATATTGTGCATAGAAAAACCACTATCAACAACAAAAAATCCAACCGATTTGAAGATCCAGAAACAATTCCCTATCAAACTTGCATGTGCACGTACAATACATAGGTCATAGGGTTTAACACTTGACAATGTTTCATTTGACCCTACTGGGATACAAATCCATGGATTGGTATATACAACCTTATCTCATGTAAGAAACATAGAGTCTTTGTATTTGCTAAATTCTCTCAAAATGGATAACTTCAAGGTGAAACAAAAAATTGATACTTAGATGCAGTGACTCTGAAGCATTGCAAAGTGGAACTTGACATATGATTTTGAGTCGATAAAATCAATCACATACATCTCATTTCATATGCTAAAAACACGTAGCTTGCATGCACATATGAATGACATACTCAATGACTATGACAAAATGAAATCTAATATTTTATTCTTGCAAGAAACGTACATGACATTATCTATGCAAAATCAACAATTTCTAAGCTTCAATTGGATATCAAGTTGTGCTAAACATGGAGTCGTGACACTACTAAAAAAACATCTCCCAATACTGGAACATATGCACTACAAAGACCAATATGTAGAGGTCCTTATAGCTAAAGTAGCATTCCATGGATCCCATCTTGCAATAATCAACATTTATGCTACACCGCATGCAACTTTGTCCAACATATTCAATACAATCACAAAAGCATTATGTAATTTTCACCAAAACAAATCCTAGTCATTCTAGGAGACTTCAACATGTACATGTCACAGTGTAATGAACAGACAAAAAAATTGGAAAACTACATGTACAATTACAATCCCATATGCTCCTAGGAAAAACAAACCATGCACAAAAAATGCTAATTGATCATATTTGGTCAATTGAAAAGAATGAAAAATCCAGAATATATACATTGAATACATATTGGACCGATCATGATACAGTTTGTCTCCTACTTGAAGTCTAAAATACACATACATTATAATGCATATTTTGAGCTAAAACATATCTCCATATCTTTGTTACACATTTACAAATGCCTTTCCTTTGTATCGCATAAAAAAAGAATGTCACAATTGACAAAAGGTTGGTATAGTATCAATGTTAGATATTCGTAATATAAAAAAACAATACATTAGCAACTTTCAATTCATTTGCATCTTCCTAAAATCTATTTTCATAACTATTCACTTTCCTTGATTGTTTTGTTCAATGTATATTACATCAAACCAATTATCTGCGCTTAAAAAGATAATAAGGACAATTACAAACATGGATGGAAAAAAAAGGTACATATTTCCAACCTTCTTTGTATTTTATTAATTTTCATTCCAAATGTCATTTTTTTTTGTTCCATATTTCATATTCTTATATTCTATATTGCATTTTATACGTCACCTTTACATCAAAATAAATAGAACAAGTGATGAAGAAGAAGAATTTACAAGCGACATCGGAGAAGAAATCCAAGAACAATCTTCAAAGAGAAGGTATGGTCATAACAATAACACATCCAATATCTTCTTCCTATTAAGTTATATACATATGTAGATTAACAATTCATATGCAAACCAAATTGTCTTATGTATGTCAAACTACTTCTTCTCTCTTACATGTTTCATACACAATGTTTGAATGTTCAATACAGGAGAACATGGACAAACCAAGAAAACAATAGAAGTCAGGCATCACAATCACCACAACAAAAACAATTTCCAAGGTAAATATTCATAAATTATATTCCTTTCAACATTCATAAACTATCTTTCTTTTATACACGAAAAAATGAAGAACAACATCTACTAATGCCATTCACAAATTATTATGTTTAGTACAAATGAAATGTTTTTACCTGAAATACTATTGCATGTAACTGATGCAACCAACATTGCAAACTCAAGAAATACAACCATGCTTATGAAACAGGAAGAAATTGAAAGGTATGTACATAGATATGTAAAACTCTCAATTTATGAAAAAAATTAAAAAATAGAAGATGCTCTTCATATCACTTATTTCTTGCAATCTCCTTTCAATGGCCCAGATTTACACCTCCAAATATTGTATCGATTGAGGAATTGAATAGCTGTAGGATTGGGGAATTGTTCATTGGATATGTCATGGTTGTCTACAACACATATTTGGATAAAGTAAATAAATCACGTAAAATTCTTTGTGCTGATATGACAAATGAGAATGGCATGATGATAGTCACATTAACTGTTCCTGCACACCTTATACAAAGGCATGAGCAAAATATTTTACCTGGCAGTGGAATATCTATTACAAATTTTAAAATATACCAAAAACCAACTTTGGCCATGGTGATTGTGATCGAATTATCTCGCTACATGAATCCAGTCTCGTAGAAACATTGTCTCCAATTTGTAAACAATACACTTTCATACCGGACACAACAATTAAGAAATTTGCAGATAACATAGACGTGTACCCAATTGGAGCCATCATAGATGTCGTCATCCTCGCAAGAAAAGTGATATTGCAGTACACATTGCACATAAAGGATGGGAACCCAAACAATGACAAGACAATGGTACGACCTCCAATTTTCACTCTTTTATATTTAACTTTCTAATATATATTAAATTCAGCTACATAACAACTATCATATTTTATGTAGCAACTTCAATTGTTTGAAACATATGAACATTTCTTTAGTTCAATGGAACAATGACTACAAACATAAAAATTCCCCATTATGCTATTTAAAAATATAAACAAAAGGAGTGGCATAAAAGAAAATGTGTTTCGCACAACGCAGTCAACATTCATAACGAAACTCAGAACAAAAGTTGTGGAAGATTTGAAAAAAATAACATGTTCAACAAATGTTGTAAGTATCCATGTAGAACATCATTTACAAACTTTATACACAAGAGCATTTAAACTTTTATACATGTATATATACTATTTAACTTACTCCCTTTTGTAATCTATATATAGGTTAAAGGTGCACTAACAATTGAAAATGCATATTCAACATCGTTCAATCTTGTTTGTGCATATTGTAACTCTCCTACATGTGCAACTACACTGATAAAATATGCAATGGTTGATTGTCTTAAATATAGTAAAAAACTCCCTTTCACATATCAACATTTCCTCAATGCTATTATCCGCACCATTGACAAAAAGACTGTACAATGCACTGTCAGAGAGCCTCTTCTGCATGATATACTGCCTAGGCTAATAGACATGTCATATGAAACATATCTACAAAAAAAACTAGCTACTTTCTACATGCTACAAGACCTTCGATTTCGTGGTATATTCACAGTGAATGAAGACAACATAGTCTTACATATCGAATTAGGAGAAGAAAAGAAAGGTCAACTCACTAAAACTTGAAGCACCTAATTTAAATAAACTGGTTGATAAAAGTTGATGTTTCTTGAATGAAGGCCAAAGAGAAACATTGTACCATAGTCTTTGCTTCCACTATCTTGAAGATAGAACATATATGCTTATTA
>JASDQU010099879.1:454800-492513 GCA_032191745.1 Picea mariana | reverse complement strand
ATATTGCATATTTCATGCACATCGATGATCAAAAAATCAAATCTTTTGAACAATGCTACATTGGAATATTTACCATGAAGAAATTTCCTAGCTTATGGTCAATCATCCATTAAATCACATTTCACTTCCTTTGTATTTTGTTATATACAATGTCAGTGTTCCAATAAAATCAAAGAAAAAACTAAAATTGGCAAAATTGAATGTAATCATGCTATTTCATTAGAATATTTACCATTAAGTTGCACTGCACAGTCTAATTGCACAATGTAATTTTTAAATTAAATTTCTTTCTTCCTTTTTTTTTATTCTTTTAACAACAATAATTTATTGTAACCGAGTAAGCCTTGTAACACATTGATTTATAAAATGGTTTATAACAAGTTGAAAATGCCTCAAAAGCCAAAATTAATTAAAATTCAACTGACAACGTTATACTCTAGTTTTCAACTATAATTTTTTATCAAATTCACAAAACTAAATGTAGTCATACTACAACATTCGAATACTAATGTAGCCATACTTCAACATTGGAATATTTATACCTTATGAATAGTTCTCCATTAAATTTCATTTCACCATCGTTCCAATTTCAAACAAGTTCGGCAGGGACTACGCTGCTTCGTTGCCCTTGCTATACCTTCCCTATATTGTAATAGCATCTAAGTCAAATCTATTTGACCTTGTATTAATTTTATTGTTTTTTTAAAGTTTTTCCAATGTTTAAAATATATTTTTTATTAAATGAAATATTAAAAAATGAAAAAATATTTTAAATTTTATTTTATTGTGTAAAGTTATCATTTTTATTTGTTTTATGGGTTTTTGGATATAAATTGTGCGATAACTTTGAAATGTTCGACTTTTGAATGGACCTTCCAGCCATCATTAGTGGACCCTCTCGCTCACCAACTGTATAGGAAGAAGACTATCTTCATGCCTAGTCCCATCATTATCTAGCTAAAAAAGTTGATTCCCCCAATTTCTTGAAAAACAAAGTCCATTTAACTAGATCCCTATTGTCCAATGGTTATTGCATATCTCAAATCAACAAATCCTTTTGCTCAACTTGTAATTCCAAATCGAAAATCTCCTCTTCCACTTTCTAGCCCCTAGCCCTTATTTATCTTCCTTATATCAAGGACACTACTCATCACATCTAAAAAATAAAACATTTTTCAAACCTTACAGAAACCTTAAACAACTATTCATAACTCCCAAGGATAAATATGACCCAATGCTTGGCCTAGGAGTTTGCCAAATTCCATGTTCCTGTGACAAATCTTACAGTGGTCAAACTGGTAGATCCTTTTAAGGTACTACTCTAAGAACATATTACTGGCACAATCCACAACCATATCACAAAGTCAATTGCTTGTTAAAATCAAAATACCTAATTTGCTTTCATCAAACCAAAATCCTAGCCTCACCACCCTATCACTCATCTTACATTATTCAAGAAGCACTAGAAATTGAGAAAGACCATAATAATTTTAATCCAATCTTAGAAGTCTGTCATTCATCCCCATGGCAACCAAACCTTCATCCAATCTTTAAAGCCTTTCATTCATCCCTTTGTCATTCAAACCTAAATCATTTAACTTGATTTTCTTTCATGTTGTTATCCTTCTCCCTTCCAACTTAACCCCCTGTATTTCTTTCAATATTTTTAATATTATTTAATTATTTTACCACTTTCATTCATCAATTTATTTTTAAGTTGGCTTTGAAAATATCCTAAATAATCTAGTTTGTTCTCTTTATTTTCTCGTCTTCTATTTTAAAACTTAGTAAATCTTATTATTACATCCTATTCCACTTCCCTCTTACCGTTTCCCCTTTTATTTTTTGGTCTCATCCGACATATTCTTAATGTTAGTCAACTCATAATATAATTCTAATTTAACCTCCACAATACTTATTTATTATTTATTATTTCTAAATAATTGTCTCATTGTGACCATTATATCATTTATTAGTTTAAGTTTATTTACAACTAATAAATGTTTTTAAGTGTCAATTTTTTTCATTTTTCTTTAAAAACCATAACTCAACACTTTTTTCTTACATCATAATCTTCAATTGTCCATGATAATAGGTAGAGGGTTCATTGGAAACTTTGGATGTTTCCAATTTCCCACACAGTTTATATCCAAAAATCCCAAGAAACAATTTTTATGTGATTTAAAAATATTTATCATAAAAAAATAAAACAATTAAAAATCCAAAAAATATGTTATAAGTATTTTGTTTATTATGTTTTGAAAATTTGAACCAAACCAAATTGTGCAAAGTGTACTTCTTGTATTGATTATCTACACTATACCCATTTATTACATGCATTAATTATCCTTACTACCCTAAAATTATTGGGTACACTTACACATACTACTTGCATGCTTAACGAATTATTTTGTTTCACTAAAGTGCCACTTTAAAACCTCCATTGATTCCATTGATTAACTGCATTGATTATCCTTACTACCCTAAAATTATTAGTCCTTGTGGGGACTATATCATTCGCTTATCATTCAACATCCTTTGACCGCCTATTAATTGGTTCATTCTATTACATTAATGGGTGCGTTTTGCAGTGTTGTAAGAAAACCATCTATTATTTGCCTTTTTCCCATATAGATAATACATTTTTTGAATTTTATAATTTATATTTATTTTTTTATTGGTTCAACTCACTTTGATTTAACATAAATCTAGTGGTGTAAGTGCTCTGACAGTTGACACTTCATTCACTGCAGTGGACTGTAGGTTTAAACAATGGACCCTCTGCAAGTTCCATGCATGATGACAAGAGATTGTGGAGGACATTCGACTGCAATCTATGATCTGTGTTTGCACACTCTATACCTCTGTCATTGTGGACTTACATTTTCATGCAAAATGATCAAATGTTAGTGTAGTATAGTTTCTCTAGAAACCAACAACAAACACAAAAATTTTCATTCTTTGGAACAATTCAAGAGTAGTGACGACTAGCATAAATCCTAGCTATTGTGGAGATCACGACGATCAACAAAAAATGCTTACTAGGAATTCTTGTAGTTTATTGAAGTTCGTGCTAATCAAATTAGCTATTCGTTGAGGGGATCTGTTGGAATGAAGTCATATCATGGGGAAGGAAGAAGATCACATTTGGGTATGTTTGTTATTCTTACCTTTGTTGTCTCGAATCACGTTTCAATTTTTTGCAAATCTGCCTCGACTTCTATGAAATTCTAAGAGAATGTGCTTAGTTTTTAACTCGTGAAGAGGTCATCTTCATTCGATTTTGAAAGAGGTTAGTAAGATATTAAGTTGCACATAAAATTTTATTCTACCTCTATTAAAATTGAATTAGATGAATATTTACTTTCAAAAATGTAATGTCAAAGTTATATGTCAATTAAACACACCTAACCTCATGTCGCTTTGCATTCATTCAATAGTTCCTTCTGTGTTCCCAAATATGAGCTCAAAGATTGGACCTGAAGCGATGGAATATTGGATATCACTAGTTCATCAAAAGAGTAGAAAATTGTGAATGAATACAACTTACAAAAAAAAATGGTTTCTTCTTTTATTCAACTGTAAACTCTGTTTATATTAAACATTGTGCATCTTGTACTACATGCTTCTAAGACACAACACAATTCTAAGATGGGGTTCTTGTAACGAACCTCCCTGTTTCGTCACGACATCAAGCCTCATTTTTTTTTTTGTGTGCGTGTGTAGAAGGATAATAAAGACATTATACTCAACAACGCAACATGACGACGAACACCATGCAAGCAACTCACGCAACAACAACATGACGACCTAAAAAGAATAAGAATGATTACTCGCCCGTCCTACCCTGCAACGGTTAGGGCCTCCAGGACACATAAGCAACGCTCAAGCCCAGGTTCCCATCGATTTTGACCATTTAAGGTCTCAGGGCTGGCGACTGTTCTGAGGAACATGGAGGTGTCTACATGCCACCCCAATAGTTCAAGTCCAAGCTGACAAGCTAAAAGACACATCAAGATCATCCAGGACACTTCACTCCACAATAATCAATTCTCTAAATCTTTCAAGAATATTTAAAGTCAGCCCTTTAAAGTATTTTGCATAAGGTAGACATTGAAACACTTTATTTACGCTCAAAATGAAAACTATGTTATTTATATAAGGTCGCACATTAAACACTCTTACACTCGAAATTGTTACAATAAATTTGATGACGCAAAAAGTAAATAACCATCTACCATACATTACATTGACATTCCCTTGTGTGCAAGAAGTAAAATCTAACATTATGCAATACGTCATGCAAAACCTTAATTTTCATGTGCGCAAGAAATAAGTAAGTTTAAGGCCATCAACCAAAAATAAACTAGACGGAAAAAACTGATTATCTAGAACCACCATATACTACATAAATCTCGATGCGTAAGAAACCCAACATCTATGACTATCATTCATGACATATAATCCATTGTGCAAGAAGCGAGAAACTAAAACTATCAATATTGCATCCACATTGTCTTAACACGCCATCTAAATCAACATTAAATAGAATCCAATAAGCCAGTCTGAACTTCGACATGGTTAAAAATATAGGTAACATCAATTGTAGGTTAACTAACTTGACTAAAATTATAAGTGAGCCATTAAGAAAATGGACATTAAATGCAACCAGTCTAGCAAGGAGAAATATGCAACCCATCTTTAATCCAACACTCCTTTTAACTAGCCATTAATCTTGATGACAATAACATCCATTTCAAACTAGAAGGCTACCATTTAAAATAAACGATGAAGCAAATAATAAAATCCCTTATCACAAAGAAAATTACCAAGGCATTTAATAACATGGCATTAAATAATAAATGACCTATCAATTAATATACCACTAACAACACTAACTACGTCATGGCAAGAAACATCATGGAGACATTATTAACTCAATACATTCCAGCAAGTGACTAACTTATCTCAAGGTACCACGGTGACAGTTGTCTGCAAACATTAAAGGAAACGACTGAGAGGGTAAAATCCATAAATCCATTGGTGAGATTCACTACCAGCTAAAGGTAAAACAAAAACTCAGGGCCTAAGGCGCAGTCAACAAAATGGGAAACTCGTGGCCAATTGTCTACATCACAGTCCACAATTAAAGGAAAAAGGTGTGGGCACACTGGCAATGCATTCTTCTTTCTAAATAGCCAAAGGGAATTACCGAATTGCTCAGCCAGGCACAAGCAACGAAATCGATGTCTAATACATTGACAAAACAGATTTCTAATTCGCCCATTGTCGGGCACCAGTAAAATGAAATCTAAGACAAGAGCAACAGATTTTTAAATGAACACGCCAACCAAGAGAAATGTAGGCAAAAGGAAAAATAAAGTGGATAAAACGTGGTTGGAGGGGAGGATGGAAAGAAGAGTCACTTGCCATGATCAAAAGATGAGCGCACAGATCGAATTCACCTTTAATCGATAAATGCTTAGGGTAATTTGCATATAGAAATGAATTTGCCAGCATGATCTTTACAGAAACAAAATTTCCAGCATACTCTTTCCATAAACGAATTTTCCAGAAACGAAATTGCCAGAAACAAATTTTACATAAACAAATTTTACAAAAATGAATTTTCCAGAAACGAATCAGCATGATCTTTACAGAAATGAAATTGCCAGCATACTCTTTACAGAAACGAATTTGCTAGCAACGAATTTGCCAGAAATAAATTTCACCATGATAATGTAATGGACGTATTTTTCTTTTGCCAAAGCATTATTTTCATAGAAACGTTATGTTGCCTCTTTTTGAAATCTATTCGAGACCTAAGAAATGAGAGTGTGTTAAATATTTTGTGGTGTCGTGATAATTGTGGTCACATTTTCTGAAGAGTCGACATGACTAAAGTCTCGGGAGGTGGTATTTAAGTAGCAATGTAACAACAAAAATTTGGCCATTGGCATAATCACAAAGCATTGAACATTTTTCAAATGGAAAGCCAGTTAAGGATGATGACACAAGGCAAAAGAAAACGCTCAATAAGAAATCACCCCGGTTGTAAACTTGCCCCAAGACTTAACACAGGAATAAAATCATCCCAAAATTTTGCCCAGGATAGTCAAAGGAAAATTCGCAAAGAAGGAGTGTAAATCATAGTCCAATGATTTACAACTGTCAAGGGGTGGGCCTCTAGGCTAGCTAAACTCCTCTTACACAGAAATAAAGTCCATATGTACAACAAATTGTTCATAAATTTAACATTTAGCAATCACCGAATGATATCCGGAGTATCAGCAAGCGTTATATAAATACATCATTAGCAAATCGTTGAATGAAATCAGAAGGTACAACAAGCGTTATTTAAAATTTAACATCAATTTACTTTTCCATAAACAAACAGATCCAAGCATAATTCCTAATACCACCTACCAAGCAGAAATGAAGAGCGTACCATTGCCTAATCACCCGCTCCGAATGACGTCCCGCGCTCCATGCCACTCCCGCTCGCCAACCGTCAAGACTTCACCGGTACCTCCCAACCAATGCTAGGGGTACTCTTCTTCCCCCTTAGCCCCCCGAGCTGTAAAGGGGCCACACACACTATCCAGAGGTTTCGTCTAGCTCCCAGCTTGCCTCGCAAGGTTGAGCTACCACTCCTCTTCGATATGGATATCCCAACTCCCACAAGTAAATCAGTCAAGTCGATATTTCTGCAGCGTAATGTTACATAAAGAGAAGATACTTCCTCCTTCTTCTTCCTTCATTTTATAGAATTTCGAATTTCCTTTCTTTCCTAAAATCTCATTTAATTAAAGTTTTTAAAATAAATTCCTAAAAAATATTCTCCATACAAGTGTCACCCATCCCCTTCATTCCTCCATTATTTAATTTCTTTAATTAATTAATTATCTTATTTCCCTCACCCCCTAGAGTTACTCCTAGAATCACTCCTAGGTGTCCCTAAATCCCCTTACAGGTTTTAAAGGCTTTCCCTATTATGAAATTGTTAATTCAATTTAAAATTAGAAATTTATTTAATGGTAGATTCTTTACTAAGTTGACCTTCTGCTTTTTCCCTCAAGTTCCCCTTTTTCCCTTTTTATGTTACCTCCTTTCCCTAGTTTCCTAAATTTAAGATTTTTCCCTCTTTCCCCTTTTTACTTAAAACTCAAAAAGGCCGGTGTAAAATTTAACCCCTTTTTCCCTTTTTCAATTAATTAGTAAATTTTATATTATCAAGAAGATAAAACATTTAATTCCCTCATTACATTTTATAACCACAGATTTTTTTTTTTTTAATAAATTAATTTCTTACTCTCTTCATCTTACAAGATTTTATGAAGATCACAATTAACATCTAAGTTGTTTTTATTTTAAATATTATTATTCATTTATTTAATTTTTTTTTTTAAAGGTAGACTAAATTTTACCACTAGCGTAATTTAGACTTAGACCTTAGATTTTGTACTGGGCGACAATTAATTAGGGAAATTGTTTTTTAAAAATACTTTAACACATTAATTGTGCTAAGGCCTTCTAGGTTCATCCCTCTATCATCAACCACGCGACGTGCCCTTCAGGACGCACTAGGTGCTCCAAGGGTGTCGCTCGCCTCATATGTTCCCTTGCGCAACGTGCCCTTCAAGACACACTACATGGTCCAAGGTTGTCACTCACCTCTTGACTGATTTGGTAGACATCAATAACCCCTAGAGTCAACACTCCACCAGGTGAACTTGTGGGAGACTAAGGGATTCTAAGGAATAAGGCCCCCGCCTTATTACACGCCCCTTAGAATCATCGTAAGCGACTGTCGCAGTCTACCCTCACGACATCGTGGGTCCTCTCGAACTAGGTAATCGTTAACCTACAGTTCGAGCCACGACGGGAGTGCTAGTAGGTTGTGGCAAGGCTGTTGTCCACACCTCTCCCTCAACATCTCTGGTAGTCGTGTGTGACCCCTTTACTCCATATGTGAGTCTGGTCGGCAAGCTATCGTCAGCCTGCATCACCAACAAATCATGTCTGAATATATCCATGTCATATCATCTAATCAGATGCGCTAATATCATAGTAAAAAAAATCAAACCCCCAATGTTACACTCCCTGACTCGATCTAGAGTCCAAGGGGTTCCATTGATGCCTCTGCATCCTCAAGGTCCAAAACCTTGCACACTCAGTAAAACTGAGTCAATAGCACCTGTCTATGTCAATGTAGTAAAACAACATGTCATCATCTGATAACGCCTCATAATCAAAATCAAAAAGTTTTAATAGCATATAATCCAGATGACTTGCGAGCAAGTGTCCTCAAAAATAAGTTTGCTCAGTGCGCTAGAGCGGCATGTTACAGTTCTCGACAATAAACAATAATTTTTGAGCGATTTGCATGGAAGCTGAAGGAAATGCATGCAGTAAGAGGGAAAATGTTGGGGGATCAAAATGTCCTCAATGAGCATCTTTGTTAGGTGCTTTATGAAAAATTGCTTATATTTGAATCATTTTGGGATTTAAGGACACATTTGTGAGGGATTTGGCATTCAATATGATCTATTTAGACATAAAGTAATGCAGACATAGTTTGCCTAGTAATACATGTCTTAATAAGTCTTTTGATTGATTTATTTTCAGAAAGTTGTAACTTAAGGTCAAATTTGAGTTCTTGTAACTTTAAAATGCCAAAGTTAGAGGCTTACTTTTGTTTCGAATCAACTGGTTGATTGAAATTTTTTTAGACATTTTTCTTCCACTAATCTAGAAAGATTTGCGTTGTCACTATATTCAGTAGAAGGATATAAAAAGCATGTCATAAAATGACCTCTAAACATTGATGACCCGAACAAAAAGGAAAATGTACATACATGTAAATATAGATTTTGAATGGTAGAGAATTTGTTTTTCTGAAGTTGTAGATTCCAAAAAAGGCATACACCCATTCTTAAAATCTAGGACTAACGAGACGAACTGTAACATTTACCTACCAAACTTTCTGAAAATCCTGAGTCAAAAGAGAAAAGAGGTATTTTTCACAAGATTTCCTTGTGTCCATGAAGACTCAACAAATAAAAACACTTCTTCACTTAATCTTAGGATCATATGTTAATGTAAGAACTATCAGAAGATTAATCATTCCATTGCCCGAAAGACTGTTGGAGAAATTTCTATTTTCGGTACACTAGTTCAGTGGGAGTAACAATAGTTTAGTGGGAGTTAACTGACTAGTTCTATTTTAGAATTTCTAATCTTAGACCATCACTATTATGAATGCATTACTAATTATAGGATGTCATTGCCTATATGAGTGAAGATCACTCACTCATTGATAAGATCATAATATGCATTGATTCTCATTCTTCACTGTGTATCTCTCTTCCTTTTCTTGATAAGATTTGTTTGTGTATGTTTTAGCTAGATCTCCTTTGCAGGTTTCCATGAAACAATGACATGGTATCAGAGCTACGCTGCTTGGAGAAATCCAGACAAGCCAAAGAATAAGGAAAGTCGGAGTTTCAATGAGCTAAATTTGTGGTCGTACCTTTCAGCAGTTATTTCTCCAAAAACATTAATTTTTTGAGGAAACGAAATGCCTGCGAACTAAATAGACCCATTCTGCAAGTGGGTTTTCAACCATTTGGCGAGATTCCTCAGCATTTGCTTAGAAAGTAAGCCATAATATAGCCTCATGAAACTGATACAAATCCATAGGCGTATCTTTCAGCAGTGATTTCTCCCAAAATATTATCTTTTTGAGGAAACAACCCATGCAAGAAGTAAATCGACCCATTCTGCAAGTGGTTTTTCAACCGTTTGGCGTGATTCCTCACCGTTTGCACAAAACTTAAGCCAGAATATAGCCTCTTGAAACTGATACGAATTTGTGGGTGTACCTTTCTATAGTGATTCCTCCCAAAATATTATGTTTTTGAGGAAAAGACTCGCGCGAGAAGTAAATCGACCCATTATGAAAATGAGTTTTCAATCATTTGGCGAGATTCCTCACCGTTTGCTCAGAAAGTAATTTGGAAGATCGTCTCTTGAAACTGATATGAATTTTCACTTAAAGTGCCCTTTCTGCCGTGATTTCTTAATTTTTCACTTGCAGATTAAGATTAAATTTTTAGGGGTTCTTAGAGATAGTGGGATATATGGATAGGAAAAATATTATATAGTCAAACTTGGTGGTAATTCTCACACCATATAATTATTTTGATTGGAAGCCCAAGGCAGAATTCCAACTCAGAAGGAAAGGACTGTATAATTTGAAGATGGTGACAAAAACATAACCTACATCAACGATTGAGAAGATGAGATGGATAACCGTAAGGATTAGGCCACAGGGGTACTTCTTGAGTTAATCTCCACTGATTTATGGTTTCATGTTGCTACATGCAAGATTCCAAACGAGATCTGGACCACCCTGGATGGACTCTTTGGAAAGAAGGATGAGATGCGAGGTCATATGCTTGAGGTAGAGTTGAATACCTTAGACCCTAAAAGTTTTGATAATATACATGATTTCCTTACTAAATTTAAATCTTTGATTTTGAGCTTGGGTGAATGTGGTATTGACAAGTCTACACAAGGTAAACAACATATTCTAACAATCCTGGCCAAGCTAGGACCGGAATATGCTATATATGTCTCCAATTTCCATTCTAGAAGATGTCTTTTTGGAACAAATTGGAAAATGCCTATGTTGGCTCAGTTCATTGAGTCTCTTACACAAAAGCAGACAAAAATCATACATATGGGCCTCATGAAAGATGCTAATGAACATGCACTCACCATGCATGATGGAAAAGGGTCATCCAAATAGAATGAGAATGAAGGATATTCCAAACCCTTTAATGATTTTCAGTTTCCAAAGACTCTTCAGATTCCAAGAAGAAGAAAAAGGGAAAGAAGTGCACTTACTGCAATAAACCGAATCATGAAGAATCCACATGCATGAAGAAACAGATAGATCTTATGGCACAGGCACTTCAGCAGAACAACCTTGGAAACTTCATTCCAGAGGGAGTCAAGAAGCAGAAGGAAGAAGATCTTGCTCCTAAGAAAGGTAATCATCATGCTCTGGTTGTAATTAATTCCTCATCTGATTCATGGATTATAGATTCTGGTGCACCCCATCATATGGCAGCGAAAGATGAAGTTTTCTCTTCTTTGAGTCCATGCTCAAGACCCCTTATTTTCATGGGGGATGATACTCCAGTAGAAGTAGCAGGAGAAGGGAGAGTGGAACTCTACAATGACAGTTTTGAGAATGTTCTACATGTTCCAAATATTTCTATGAATCTTCTCTTAGTTTATCAGATCACCCAGAAAGATAAAAATGTTGAATTTACATCAGATTCGGTTTCAATAATTGACTTGCATGACAATTCCATCATTGCAATTGGTGAGGTGGATCACAAGTCAAGGTTGTATAAATTCACTAAGTTTTATGATGATGACTCCTTTATTCTACTTACACATAAGGAGAGTACTTTGCATGCACCTTCAGTGCAACATGCATATAGTCTTGTGCTTCCATCAGTTTTAGACATCAGAGATGATTCCATACACTCAGATTTTGTACATGGAAATAAGCAGGTAGTACAGCCAGATAAGAATCCAACGCTGAAGCTTCAACAGATGCCCAAGAAGGCACAAACCACACTTCAGGAAGCAAGCGACCTTGCAGGGAATTCATTGGATTCGAGGAGGACTCGATCTCAACATGAGGAGATTTCTCATGTATTTCTAGCTTCAAAACCTGCGATGCCCATGCATTTCTATATGGTTCAATAAATTGATCCGCAAACCTACAATAAGGTTGTGGGAAATCCATTATGGCAAGAAACCATGCAGAAGGAGTATGCCTCATTGCTACAGAACCAGACTTGGAATCTGGTTCCACTTCCACCAGAAAGGAATAATTTTAGGTGCATATGGGTCGACATGATTAAGAGGTACCAAGCTAGACAGGTTTCCAAAGGACTTCATTAGATCCATAAATATTTCTACATATTCATGAAGACTTTCAGTGAGCATAAGTTTCAAAACCCATGGGATCATCTTGTAGTGAAGAACATAGTTTCCTATCAACTACCATTTTCTTCTTTTGAGACATTATCTTTTAAGGGGGGGCGGGGGGTTTGTTCCCACGTGGTTTTCCTCTTTCCTCGTTTTTATTCAGTGTTCATTAGTTGCATTGTACATGAGTACCTAAATGACCTAGTAGCCAGGACTCATTTTTTACTCCATAGTGATGTTCAGGTGGGGTGTTGGAGAAATTTCTATTTTTGGCACACTAGCTCAG
Source organism: Picea mariana (assembly GCA_032191745.1). Lineage (NCBI taxonomy): Eukaryota > Viridiplantae > Streptophyta > Pinopsida > Pinales > Pinaceae > Picea > Picea mariana. The sequence continues at coordinate 480,215 of JASDQU010099879.1, read as the reverse complement.
TGGGAGTAGCACTAGTTTAGTGGGAGTTAACTAACTAGTTCTATTTTAGACTTTTTAATCTTAGAACATCACTATTATGCATGCATTCCTAATTGTAGGATGTCATTGCCTATATGAGTAAATATCACTCACTCATTGATAAGATCATAATATGCATTGATTCTCATTCTTCATAGTGTATCTCTCTTCCTTTTCTTGATAAGCTCTATTTGTGTATGATTTATCTAGATATCCTGTGTAGGTTTCCATGAAACACTGACAAAGACGACTTATCTCAGCTGATCAAATTTTGAAGAGTTACCACCGCCCATAAATTAATTTTCACCATCTTAACTATTGAAATGCTAAAAGGGTATCACCGCCACACCGTTTCATTTTTGACTAATCATATTTCAAAGGGGAAATGTGTTGGCATAGGGGCAGACCCAAGGTTCAAATCCAAGAGCGCACCAACAAGCCCTAACTATTGGCCCTTTCAGCAACACCTGTGAAGCAAATGCAGTCTCACCCGAAGCAGTTATGAGGGGGTTGCGGGATAGAGATGTCTACAACCAAAGGGAATATCAAGTGGATCTAACACAAGAACAAGACATCATTCATATATTGCTTATCAACTTAGATATATTCTGCACATCTACTTATCAGATCTAAATCAATAATGCAATCATAGTATATCAATGACAAATACAAAATACCAATCACACACAACACAAAATATACGTGGTTCACCCTCTCTCTAGGGCTACATCCACATAACTGTGCTATATTAAATTAGGTTAAAGCATATAGTTCTTGTCTACGCTCTTAGCTAGCAGATCTTCTTTCTTCTCCTCTCTTTCTCTCCTCTCCCTGTGCACCCAACTGCAGGGTTGATCTTTGCACCTAGCTGAAGATCTTACAATCCAGAAGGATATCTTACTCAGTACTTCCCTCTCACACAATAGTCCTCTCTTGACTAACTCAATACCAACAGCCACAATAACAATATTATAGTACCAACCCAAAGTACCAACTCAACCTAGGCCCTTTAGACCTCTATTTATACATTACAATAACTCACTGACAGCTTTAGGCCGAAACCTAGGTGTCTAAAACCCTAGATACCAAAACCCTAGGTGTCTAAAACCCTAGGTCAACTTGACCCATATTTTCAGGGCTTCGCCAACCTGTCTTTCCTTCCTTTTCATGTGGTGCTCCAAAGCATCCAATGGTGGATTTTTCCACTTGTTGAGTCGTCCACGATCCTTCTTCCTTGATGACTTGTCATTCTCGATCTCCTTTTCCAACGACTTGCTTTCTCGAGCTTCGCTCCATATTTTCTGCTCTTTTTCTCACTTCGACCTAGTATCAATCACTGTGTCTTCCACGAAGTTCACTTTCTCCCTTTTATTCCTTGATCTTTACTTGCTTCCTTAACCAAGGGCCAACAGGCCCCAAAAACTCACATGTGACTCGTCCCGAGGCACTTTAGATCTGATCTTCCTGTTTTACCTCGACTCCAGGCTGTGCAGTGCAGCCTCTGCATTTTTCTCTTTGCCTTCTCTCCATCCCTTGTGTAGACTATATTTTCTATGTCTGGTAACCATTTTCAACTGCACCTAGTAGCTAGACCCTTTTATTCATGCTTCTACTGAGAGATGCAAGGCAACTGGTTGTCATAGTACAACTTCAGCCGACTCCCATTCACTAATCCTTCCTTCCATTCTCCCTTTAATGTCTTCAACTGCGCAAATCCTCCTTCTGTGACATAGGAGATCTCATATGTTCCGAGCCAATGCGTTCTGAACTTTCTAGGATGTTTTATGAACTTGTTGTCATAGACCAACACTAGGTTTCCTTGTCTAAATTCCTTCTACTTGATGTGCCTGTCATGGTAGGCCTTCTCTCTTTCCTTCTAAAATTTCTAATGGAATCCTGGAATGAATCGATCTTCCTCAAGCTTGAACAACCATGCGAGCCTCTCTTGAATAGCTCCAGTGTCATCCATATCTGTAAAAGCAACAATTCTCAGGCTCGGTACCAGATATTCCATTGGAACAACAACTTCAAGACCGTATACCAAATTGAAGGGGGTCTGCATTGTTAGCTTCTTGCAAGTGGTTCTATAGGCCCATAACACTACTAGTACTCTTAAATCCCAATCATCTATGTTCACACAACAAATCTTGGTTCGTTTTGTTTCCAAGATCTTGTTGAATGCTTCAACTGTCCCATTTACTTGTGGATGGTACGGTGTGCTCTTCTGATGGTGGACTGTAAATTCTTCAGTCAAGGCTTCAACTGTCTTATTAATGAAATGTGTTCCTTGATCACTCATAAGGAGCTTTGGGCATCCAAACCTGGTTATGATGTCGTCAAATATGAAGCGCACAGTTGTAGTGGCACTATAGTCCTTGATTGCTCTTGCTTCGGCCCATCTAGTCAAGTATTGTGTTGTTGTAATTATGTACCTTGCTCATGTACGCTTTCCTGGTGGATTTATAGGTCCAACAAAGTCAATGGCCCATTTCTCAAATGATTGTAGGGTCATTTGCGGTGCTAATGGCATTTCATCTCTTCTAGATGGTTTCCCAACCCTCTAGCATACATCACAGGCTTTGGAATAGTCTTTAGCATCTCTGTGTAAGGTAGGCCACCAAAGGCTAGCTCTAAGAACCTTTTGCGCAGTTGCTTTCCCTGCATAATGTCCTCCTGTGGTTCCTTCATGAGCTTCTACAAGTATCAATGGTCATTCTTCCTCCATAACACATCTTCTCAATATCTCATCCAGTCCCATATTATATAGATGTCCAGCTATAAATGAGAAATATGCAACGTGCACTACTAGTTGTTTCTTCTGTGGAATTGTGTACTCACTAGGTTTCATTCCTGTTGATAGGAACTGGACTATCTCTGCGAAGTAGTCATCGATATTTATAATGGCTAGTAGATGTGCATCTAGCAGTGTATCTTCCAAATTAGTGGGCTCTTCTCCATGTTCCAACCTCGACAAGTGGTCAGGACCCTTGTTCATTCTTCCTGGTTTTACTATGATATCAAAATCATACTTCTGAAATAACAGAAGCCATCTACATATTCATCCTCCCAACAATGGCTTATTGAGTTGGTACTTCAACGCAGAGTTATCAGTAAACATTTTAAAGTGTCCTCCCAACAAATAGTGGTGAAATTTTTGCAGTGCATACACCATGGCTAACCCTTCGCGCTCAGTGGTGGTGTAGTTAATCTCAGCAGTTGATAGCTTTCTGCTAGCAAAAGCTAGAAGGTGGTGAATATCTCCTTCCCTCGGATGTGCTAATACAACTCCTAAAGAAATAGAAGATGCATCGACATGTACATGAAATTCCTTGGTCCAATCTAGAAAGACCAGAATGGGCACAGTAACCATTTTCTCTTTCAGTGTGTCGAAGCTCTGTTGGCATTCTTCAGTCTAACTAAACTGACAATTCTTTTTCAACAGCTTCTCCACGGGTGTTGTAATCTGACCATATCCTTTAATGAACTTTCTGTAGTATCCTATGTGTCCCAACATAGTGCACAGATGTTTAACTGTTGTAGGAGGGTGTAGATCAACTGTAATAGCGATCTTAGATGGATCTACCAGCAGTCCTTTCTTACATACAATATGTCCTAACAGAACTCCAAATGGTGAAAAGAAAATTCACTTCTTCAAATTCAAATCAATTTGACATTGGTTGTATTTATCCAACATTAGCCTTAAACATTCATTGTGATTTTTCAACAAACTAAACATAGTCCAATCATCAAAATATGCTTCTAGAAATTTATGCAAAAATTCTTTGAACGCTTCGACCACCACCATGAAAAACATGGTTGGGGCATTCTTCAATCTGAATGGCATCACCGTATATTTGTAGGATTCCCATTCTGTGGAAAACATGGTCTTATGGCAATCCTCCTTGGCAATCCAGATCTGATGGTATCCTGAAAAACCATCTATAAAAGAATAGACCTCCTGGCCTCCCACGTTATCTAACACTTCGTTAGTGAATGGTGTAGGGAAGGGGTCATGTAAACAAGCATCGTTCAGCTTCCTGAGATCTACGTAGATCCTGATCTCACCTGTCTTCTTGTCTTGCACCACCATAGGGATAATCCACTCTGATTCTTCCACTGGTTCTATAATCCCTGCTTCCATCATTCTGTCAAGCTCAATCTTCACTTTCTCCTTATATTTAGGGTTCAATCTGTAAGGTCTCTTTTTGACTGGTCTATCATTTGGCTTTAAGGGGATCCTCATCTCTCTCGTAGGCCCTTTAATGCTCTTCATATCAGTGAACTTGGTTGGAAACAAGTCCTGATATTCATGCAGCAACTTAGTAATCTTGTCAATGGTAGAAGCATCCTAATAATCTCCAACATTGGCAAGCTTCGGTGTCTCCTCTATTCCAATATTGACTTTCTTAATATTGATAGTCTTTCCAATAAATGGTAACTCAAATCCTGGCCCTTCCACATCTCTCTGGCCTTTTGTTTCTGTGATGTTCACTTTCTTGGGATCATCGTCTTCATCAACATTGATGTTGTAACAACGTTGTATTTTCTGGAGAGGCATAGTCCATTCATCCTATTCATGTTCTAAGGGGAGGCTAGATACCTCCTCGAATAATTTTTGTCTTATAATCTGCAGTGCTTGATCTAATGAAGGGAATTGAATTTCAAATAAGAAGGTGGTTACAAAATTCTGAGTCAAACCTTTCCAATCTATAGTGATGAGGCACAGTTCTTCTTGAAGGTACCAGTTGATAGGTGTCGTGTCCAACATGTTAATGAAATTGTGCACCCATTGTTCTTGAGGAATGTTTCTCTAGGCTTCCTCACAACTTCGCACATGGTCCTTTGGGAAGATTTGACCTGTGTACTGAACTTCCCAACCTTCTACTTGTGTTGAGAACCACGTTGTCATCAGAGTATGACATTGTACCCAATCTGTAATATTACTTTTGTGTGTCCCCCACCATCTTGCTGGTGTGGCTTTCAAGGCCTCATCCATTGCCAACAACCTATGTTGTGTTGGTACACTTTCTTAAAATTCTGATAGGAAGGCTTCTAATGGATTCAGACCATCAAATGTGGGTAGGTTACTTACTGTTGTGCCGATCCAACGAACTTCTATGGTTAATCTAGCACATCTCCTTGTAGATACTTCATACATATGGTTCTACCATTTCTCCAGTGCTTCTTCTGAGTCTGATGAGCACGCGTTCTTACTTCGATATCTTAGATTCCCATCACTATAGGATTAATGTAATATTGTTGTCTGGCTGTTAACTTGTAGATGTTTTCTAGTGCATATGTGTAGTCTTCTTCTCTGATAGGTTCTGTGTACCTTTGACCTTCATCTAGATCTAAAGATGTGATGACCCTAAGGCCATGTCCTTCAAAAGTCATACATATTTTCTTTAAGTCAACAACAATAAAGTTATTGAAGGCCCAATCAATTCCTAACAGTGTAGGGTAAGGGCAATTGTCATCAACTATTTCAATTACCTCAAAATCTGCAAATGTTCTTACTCTGTCGATGTCCACAGGGACATGCTCCAATCGTCCAAATGGGCTGACAACTTGTTGATTAGCCATCCTATGCCTGATAGGGGAATAGATCAACTTCAGTTTTCCCATCTGTGCCCAAGTTTTCTTCGTCATGAAATTGACCTCCGACCCTAAGTTGAGGACCACATAGTCTATCTCATATTTTCCTATTTGAGAATTCAAATATAATTCCTTATTTTTCTTTCTCTTCTTACCGATTTGGTGTACTACCCTATTCAATAAGGGATCTATCTTTACTTGCTCATATTTTTTGATTAAATTTTGTAATTCTTGTACAATGCTTTCATCCTGAATCAACTTAATACAAGTATGTAAAAAGTCCATAATATTGCTTACCTCTTTTCCTTCTCTCGGTGAAGTGGGATGATCAAATGTGTGAGTCATTCCATACTCTCTTACTTCTAGTATTGTCTTTGATGAAGAACCTTCGTCTCCTCTAAAGTCTTTTCTTGCTTCCTCAAATATTTGTCTTTCTTTCTTTGCACCAAAGCTCTGCATCTTCTCTGTAGATTTTCTGATTCCTGAATATTTTGTAGTCTTCCCTTGGGTCAGTCAGTCTTCTCTTGTAACAACGCCTCCTCTTGTTATAAAAATGACTCTAGGGTCTTCTCTGCGAGGTTCAACATATATCAGTTTCACTTGCGGGTTCTGCTAAGGTCCTCGTCTTTCCTTAAGCTTAACTAGAAGTACATGACAATCTTCTATAACATGGTCAAACAAGATGTAGTAGTTGGAAGTGGTACAAGGGTTCTGACAATCCCTTGCGAGGTGTCCTGGATATGCATAGTTATAATAGATGATATGTCCTCGACGTAGACTCATTCCTTTTCCTCATCCTCTTCCTCTGAGTCCACCACGAGGATTGAAGTTTCCTCTCCTAGGAGAGTTATACTGCATACTATTTCCTTCTTGTTGTACTTCTCCTTGAATCTTATATATGTCTGTTGACCTTTCATGTAGGAGTTCATAGGCCCTACAATCCCTATCATCATGTCCTACGGACTTATAGAAAGTACAGTACAAATTTGTAGGTGTCTGAACACACTTTTGCATATAATAACACTCACCAGTACGATGTTTGTTTCTTCATACCTCTCACCAGGGTAAGGTGACTTTTTTCAAGGGGCTCCGGGCTCTAGAAGCCAAATATTCATTGAATAAAGGGAAGTGTTCCTTGTCATGACCTTATGATCTTCATATGACACACAATATTTATTCTCTTTTATCTTTTCCCTTGTATTTCTTCATATCTTCGACCTGCAGAGACAAACTAGTTAGCTAACTCAGGATCTGACTCATACCTGAACTGGATTCTCCCATAAGGGTTGATTCTAGCTTCATGGTGATTTCCAACACCTCAGACTATGAAACAATATTCTATTGCATCAAGGGAACTTTGATGTGTGGTAGAAGGGAAACAATGAACCATTCCTTGTTCTGTTCATCTGGGATCTGAAAAGTCAATCGACTTGTTAAGGTCTTGAATCTCTGATCGAAGTCCCAAACAGGTTCAACTACCTTCTGCTCGATCTCTTTCATCTCTGTAATACATTGGGATTTTGACTTAGGTTTCTTGAATTCTGCAATTAGCACGGTCTTGATTTGATTCATTGGCTTAGGCTGTTCAAGTCCTTGGACAAGTTTCATGTACCAAATCAGTGCACGATATCTGAGAGTTGTACTGAACTAGTTTCTTTTGACAGCTTCATCTATGACATTCTTAATGTTCCATACAGATTCACATTGGAACCAGTGTTGATCAGGATCTTCAGATCCATATCCCCTAAAGATAGGGAGTCTCATCTCATCTGCCATAGATCTTACTAGGGTTCTTGACTGAATATGTGGTGGGATACTATGGACAGTGCTCTGGATGCTTTGGTGACTGGGATTACTCTGATTGCTTAATACTAAATCAACAGGAAGGATAACAATTCTTACTTCGATGGTCTGTGTGGTTTCTAAGTTTTCAGGTTCTCCTTGGTGAAGCTCTTCATCTTGTTCTTCCTCTATCCCAGCGGGTTCTGAATGTTCTTCATCCATCATATCTGCTTCTTCTCCACTGTAGAAACCCTCCTCCCCTTAGCTCTTCTTAAACAGGTTTTCAAGGTGGACCTCTCAGAACACTCTCCCACTGTGCGTATGTCCATCTTTAGTTTCATTGTCGTTGTCCAAATTTTTGAACATTACCCTGTCTTGATCCGACCAATATATTGTATCTTCAAGATGTTCTTCTCATGCAATAGCATCTTGATTCTCAACTTCATAAATTTTAAAAATTTCCCTCGAGGTCCCTTGAAAAAATATCTCCCGGCTGGCTATACGATTCTACTCTATCAACAACAAAATCTGTGATGTACCCTCCAATGGTACTATCAAACCAGTGATCTACTGCTCGTGGTATGGTGTTATCAACTTTCTTGACCTTCTTGATCAACTCCGATGTCCAGACCACAGGAAGTCTAGATCGTATCTCGAACTGGGTATATGCTAATCTAGCTAGCCACTCATATAGTTCTTGATGGATTCCTCCAAAGAAGATCTTGTGTTTATCGGTAAAGATATATTTCTCCAACCAGTCCTCTAAACTAAGATTAGGGTTCTTTTTTTGGTCTTCGGTGAAGTCCTTCTCTTAATATTCTATCCACTTTTGGATCTCTGTCTTCAATGGAAACCACCTTGACATTCCCTCAAGAAGATTCCAGTCCCGACAATGGAACCATTTGTTGGCACAGGGGCAGACCTAGGGTTCAGCTCCAAGAGCACACCAACAAGTCCTAACTACTGGCAGTTTCGGCAACACCTGCGATGCAGATGTAGTCTCACCTGAAACAGTTATGAGGGGGTTGCAGCATAAAAATGTCTACAGCCAAAGGGAATATCAAGTGGATCTAACACAAGAACAGCACAACATTCATATATCTCTTATCAACTTAGATCTATTATGCACATCTACTTATCAGATCTAAAGCAATAATGCAATCACAGTATATCAATGACAAATACAAAATACCAATCACACACAACACAAAATATACGTGGTCCACCCTCTCTCTAGGGCTATGTCCACAAAACGATGCTATATTATATTAGGTTAAAGCATACAGTTCTTGTTTTCGCTCTTAGCTAGAAGATATTCTTTCTTCTCCTCTCTTTCTATCCTCTCCCTGCGCACCCAGCTGTAGGGTTGAGCTTTTCACCCAACTAAATATCTTACAATCCAGAAGGCTCTCTTACTCAGTACTTCCCTCTCACACAATACTCCTCTCTTGAATAACTCAATACCAACAGACACAATAACAATATTATAGTACCAACCCAACCTAGTCCCTTTAGACCTCTATTTATACATTAAAATAGCTCACCGACATCTTTAGGCTGAAACCTAGGTGTCCAAAACCCTAGATACCAAAACCCTAGGTGTCTAAAACCCTAGGTCAACTTGACCCATATTTTCAGGGCTTTGCCAGCCTGTCTTTCCTTCCTTTTCGTGCGGTGCTTGAAAGCATCCAATGGTGGCTTTTTCCACTTGTTGAGTCGCCCATGGTCCTTCTTCCTTCCTGACTTGTCATTCTTGATCTCCTTTTCCAATGACTTACTTTCTTGAGCTTCGCTCCATATTTTCTTCTCTTTTTCTCACTTCGACCCAGTATCAGTCACTGCATCTTCCACAAAGTTCGCTTTCTCCCTTTTTTTCCTTGATCTTCGCTTGCTTCCTTAAACAAGGGGAAAAAAATGACTCATCGAGTTTTGAAAAGCCAAAATAGATTTCGGTGCAACGAAGGGGCAAGTTAACTGACTAATTTCATATATATATATATATCTATATATATATAGTTTTGATTTGATATACACATAGAGAAAATTGATAATGAAATTTTGAGAGTGTTAACATGGGATTTTATACTCTGTTTCTATTAGAATCTGACTTTGTAAACTCATGTTAATGTTCATATTTATTACAGAGTATTCATTTTTCTATAGCATGCATACTTCATTTAAAATCTTGTGTTGTAGAATAGTTTTTTTTTTTTTTCTAAAGAAAAAAGCGTAATTTGTATTACTTGGGAGGGACAAAATTACATTTTGTAGGTGCTTCTAGAGCACTACACACTATGAAAGTGTGTGAAATAACTGAAGATAGGTGGGAATTTTTATGCCTTCTCTTCATGGTTGTATCATACTTAAAATAAGTAACAAAATCTCATCATGGACAAGGTGTATAGTTTTTTGATTATAAGTGTCCTTTATATACAAGATAAGATCACAAATGTTGTGGCTTATGTCTGTCTTTTTTATCAGAAATAAAATTCGATTGTAATGTCTTCAATGGAGTCTTTATACAGTTTGCTGAAAAAGTGGCTATGTAGGTCAATCCAGTGAAGATTGCTAGTAAGACTATCAGATAAGTATCTTTTGTCTGATTCTTCAATCTTGTAGTCGTTCTTGTTCTTCTATAAAAGGCCTGTGATACAATGCATTTGAGTCTTCCCCTTTTTTCTCAGTGATATGCCACTTCCCTTGTAGGAGATGCAATCCTTCTTTGGACAATGAATTTGCTACCATGTTTTTGTCCCTATATACATGAGAGATAACCACAGTATCAAAAGTGTCCAAAATCCTATAAATTTCCTCCATAATAGGACTTAGAAAAATGTTGTGATATTTTTGTTGTTTACTTGTCCAATTTATTACATTCATAGAGTCCCAAAATATTTGTAAATGATGTAATTCTTTTTCTTTGGAAAAAAGAAGCAGAAGCTTCATGGAGATAAGTTCATCAAAATTGTTGGCCCCCCTTCCCAGTCCCATTTTTAAGAGGAAATTATGGTTTTCAGAGAGGTGTAGGACAACTCCTCTTCCACATACAAAGTTCTGAGCAACACCATCAAAATAAGCCCATGGTTTTGAAGTATCTATAGTCTCTTGTTGTCTTGCCCTTATTGTTTTTGTAATTTTGGTTTGGGGGTAATGGCCAAGGATTGAAAGGCTTTGTGCTACTCTTAGTTCTGGGAATGTGGCTTTTTCCTTGAAGATTTCTGAATTTATTGCTAGCTAGATTCCCCAGCTTATTAAAAGAGGAAGTGATTTGATTTATCTAATTCCTGGGGTATCTTTCTAAGTTTTCCAGGCCGATTCCAATGATTCTCCTGCCCATAAGAAATTATTTCTTAGACTTACTGATGTTTTAGTCCAAAATTTTATTGTGAAGGGGAAGGTGATGAGAATATGTAGAGTGGTTTCAAGTGCATTTTTGCAAAGGGCGCATCTCCCTGGGCCTTCTATTTGATGTTTTTTCAAGGCCTCCCAAGTTGGGATTGGTTTGTTCAAGGCTTCCCACATAAATATTTTTTCTTTGTGTGGGAATTTTAGCTTCCAAAGACCTTTCCACTAACATTTTGGATTTTGTTGCAAATGGTTAATGTTCTGTTCTATTTACCTTGATTTTGGAGTGCAGAAGCCTATTGGATCTTTTTGACAAACTAGTTCATCCTCTATGTCAGTTAATCTGATGTGGCTTCTTTTGAGTGTAGTTATATAAGTTGTCAATGATTCTGCTTGAGTCCCAATGAATCCAATAAGATTTTCATTTTTCCAACCTTGGTTCCATAAATTTTTTGTTGGGGGATTGGCTAAATGAGAGAGGTAGAAGATACCTTTCCCATGGAGTTGTTCAATTAGGTCCTCCAACAGTATGTGAGAGTTCCCACTTATGACCATGGATCTGTACCTATTCGTAAATTATTTCTCTTACCCACCTTCCAAGCAAGACTGTCCTCAAACACCGGGAAGGAAGATATCATTTCTTTCCAAATAATTGAGCCATTTGTTGAGGCTTTGAGTGGGTTTCTAATCCAATCTTCAATTGTATCCGAGGAAATATATTTTTGTGCTATTACAAGTGTCCACAAGCTGGTGTATGAGATGAGCCTCCAACATGATTTTTCTGCGAGTGCCTTTGAGAAAAGGAAATTTTTTTTGAGACCCCAGCCTCCTAAGGCTTTTGGCAAGGCTATGTTGTTCGACTTTGACTAGGGTTGTGTATACTTTTCTCCCGAGCCAGACCAGATGAAATGTGCACAGATAATTTTGATTTTTTCTAAGACTTATTTTGGAATCCAAGATAGTGACATCGAATAAACTGGAATGGCTTCCAACACTGATTTTGTCAGTGTGAGTCTACCTTCTCTTGATAACCATCTGAAGCTCCAACTATTTAATCTTTTTTCTAGTTTTTCTATCATCAATTTCCAATCTTATTTATTGTAGCTATTTGGTTTTAACTGAAAGCCCAAATATTTTATTCCTTGTGAGATATCTTGCATAGTGAAGGGGAAGAGTCTTTGGTATACTTACTTTTCTTGTTTGTTCAATTCAGAGGTGGATATTGTTGATTTCTGTTCATTTATTATCATACATGTGGCTAAGAAAAACAACAAGAGGATGTCAACCAAGGTTTCAACATCTCCATCTTTCCCATTATAGAATATGAGGATATCATCCATAAATAAAAGGTGTGTGATTCTCAGCCTTGGTGTAACTGAAATTCCCTGAAAAGTCTCTGACCTGGCTGTTGTATCGAGAGCTTTACTCAATCCCTTTGCTACTAGAAGGAAGAGAAGGGGTGACAAAGGACATCATTGTATCAGTGCTCTTTCATATTTGAATAAAGGGGAGGCTTCCCCATTGATGAGTACGGCAAAAGAAACCAAGGAAATGCAAGCCATTATCCATTTTATAAATGGAACTTGAAATCCTAGGCGGGTGAGCAGAAGAAAAATATAAGCCTAGTTTACTCAGTCAAACACCTTTGAAAGGTTGATATTTAGGATTTATCCTTTTGATATTGTGGTCTTTAGACTGTGAAGGCCTTGTTGTGCAACCCCTATCACCTCATGAATTAGTTTTCCTTCAAGAAAATTGAATTTTTCCTTGGAGAAGGCTTTTTAAAGTATGGGTTTTAGCCTGCAGACAATTATTTTGGCAATAATATTGTAAATATAGTTACAAAGGGAGATTGGCCTGAAATCATCGAAAATCTATGGATAATTTACCTTTGGGATGAGGGCTATAAAAGTGGAATTGAAAGGCCCATGTATTCTACCATTTGTTCGATATTCCTCGATTACCTTTAGGAGATCTATGCCAATCAGATCATAGAATCCCATGAAGAATTCAATTGTCCACTTGTCTAGTCCAAGGATTTTTTCCTTCTGGAAGCTTTGTAGGGTTTCTTTTAACTCATCTTCTGTGACTTCGGCGAACAAAGCTTGATTCCTTTTCTCATTCACAAATCTTCGAAGGTATAAATCCACCTTTATTATTTCTGCAATATTTATGTTCTTGTCTGCTTTGAAAAGGGCTTGAAAATGGTTTTTGCCCAAGTTTGGTAGTCCTTCAAAGGTTGTACAGGGTCTTCCCTCCTGATCCTTTAAGCTCCAAATAGTGTTTTCAACTTTCCTTCCTTTTGCATATGCTTGGAATAATTTTGTGTTTTCATCCCCTTTTTCTAACCAAATAGCTCTTCTTTTCAATCTCCATGAATTCTCTTATTTCACGAGCAAGATTCTTCATCTTGCTTCTAAGGTTTTTAAAGTTTCACGAGCTTCATCTGAAAGAAAAGATTCTTCTGGGTATTATTGGAAAAGTCTGAGTTGTTCCTCAATATTTTGTAGTTCCTGTTCCTTTATATTTTGTTTTGCCTTTTCCCAAGGAATGGCCAGTTTTTAAAAAAAATTGAGATTTGATGCAAACTGAATGCCAGTTGGCGTGTCCTTTGTATCTCTTATTTTGGTCAAGTTTGTCCTGGATAGTTGTTGGAAGCTTTCGACATTTATCCAAGATGTATTGAATTGAAAGAGGTTGTCGGTTTATCGAGAGTTCCTTCCAGTTCGAACCAGACATGTGAGTGATCTGATTCACCTCCGCTTCCAATCCATTGTCCTAATTGAAAGGGAAGCATTGCAACAGGTTCAGATATCAAGAAGCAATCTATTATTTTTTCAACATGGGATTCCTCTGCCCTAATATTCCTCTAGGTGGGTAACATTTTAATGGGATCCACGTCAATAATACCATTAGAGGCCAACAAATGGTTGAAAACTATACTTGGCTGTCTAGGTGGGATATTGGTCCCCAAATTTCTACTTCTCCCAAAGAGAAGTTAAGGTCTCCTCCTAGGATTAGTAGTTTTGTTTTCAGTAGGTCTTTGGAAAACAAGTTAGCCAAAAAAGTGTTATGATCTATATGTGGCCCATAAACATTAATTATTCTGAACTCCTTTCCAATCCCTTCCAACAAAAAATCACCTCCTAAAAAAGAGTCCATTTTCCATGAGTTTAAGAGTTTTATTCTTCGAGATCTCCATACGATGAATAGGCCCCTCGATATGCCTTTGGGATTTTGTCCCATGAAGTCCCAGCCTAGGAGGAGAGTAGAGATCATTTTTGTCGCCACCTCTTCGTCTGAGAGAGTTTCTTGTAGAAGTACGATGTCTGGTTGGTTTCTTAAGACCAATATTTTAAGTGCGGAGTTTTTGGGGGAACTCGCCAAACCACTACAATTGTAGGTGAGGAGCTTCATGGGTGAACCCTAGCTAGGTTTTTCACTGCTCTAAGTGCCCAAATAATTGATTTTTGATGACCAGAGGTGATATCGACCAAATCTCTAGATTGAGCCTTGTACAGATGCGAGTTTCTACCTCGCCCCTTATTTATTTTCGAAATCACAGGGTTTGGTCCCAATCCTTTATGGTTAGAGTTTGGAATAGAGATGGTCATGTTGCAGAGTTGGTATCTGATGACTCAGTCTTCTGATTCTTCGGAGGATGATTCTTCGAAGGAAGATTCTTCAAGGGGCAGAGGGGGAAGGGTGCCAAGTGCAGAGCCTAGTGAAGGATCAGTGAGGGAAACAAATAGGGGGGGAAAGGAAAGAGGATTATGTGGGGGGAAAGGGTCAGGGAATATAGAGGGTGGAGAGATTAGGGGGAAATTACCTCCATTCAAGCAAGAAAAACTATAATCTTTAAGAAAACCAATTGCTAAGCGGGAAATAGTAATGTGCATACCTAGAAGGTTGTCGAATAGAAATTGTGGGATGGCCTCTAAGACTGCTTTGGATGCCGACGTCTATCTTCTGGCTAGGAGTAGTGCCAACATGTCTCATACTTGCATGAGTGGTTCCTCCACTTATTCAGTCTATGTCTCTGCTTGTTCGCTAGTATTATTGCCCCCTGTGGAGGACTTTGTAGAGGGGGAGATGGTATATTTGGAGGTTGGAATATCAATGTTCTGCTTGTTTTTTGAAGTGGGACGAGGGTTTTTGTGTCCATTCGAGCTAGATTTGCAATCCTTGATGATGTGACTGTATTCGTGGCACCTCCTGCAGTGGAAAGGGACTCCTTTGTAGTCTAGAATTTGCAGCCTAGTTCTTCCCAAGTATGTTAAATTTAGATATTCCTTTAATCCTTCTCTTATATTTAATAAGACTAGGATCCTTTCTACATCCATCTCCCCTCAATCTATGAATCCCATATCTACAGCTAAGAATTCTCTTAAGTGATTCTCGATAGCTTGAAAACATTTTTCGTTCTAGAGATGAGGGGGAAGCTCTGGCAATCGAACCCAAATGGGAATGGAATCGAGTCTCTCATTATCCGTGTCAAAAGTGGGGCTCCAAAGTTTCAAAAGTATAGGAGAGGAGTCTATGAACCAACTTTTATGGAGAACTGAGATAGCCTGATATTTTTATGAGAAAGTAAGCATAAACCAACCTCTAGATAGTCAGTTAATTTTTGGAGGCAGGTTGAAAATCGCATCTCAATTTGAGGCCGCCCAATCTTTTAGCATTTTTTCGCTAAATTGATGTCCATATGCGTTTCCAACTAGTGTTTTGTCCGCCATTTCTCCTACTCCTGATAAGGTTAGGTTGTCACCCAAGGTGAAATCAAGATTTGTATTTCAATATCCTTGATAAGGAATAGTTTGTTGTAGCATGCTATTTAGATTAAGTACAAAAGTATTGGGTTGATTTATTGTTGTAGAGAATGGTTCATTAAAGATATTTTTCTACTACAATATGAGTTTTAGTTTGATTCTGTAATTCCCCTATTTTGTTATAACTTTGTTTTGTTGTAATAGAATTTTAATCTCTGCTGAAACACCTGTTGAAAACGTTGTTGTAGAACAAAGTATCGATCGTAGTATATGATGTAGGAGTGATTTAATTAAAAAAAAATGGTAATATCTCTTTATTGTTTGTTGAAAAAGTTGTGGAAACAATTGTTGAAACACCTGTGGAAACATTTGTTGAAACATTGGTTGTAGCTTACTGGTGTTGTTATAGACAGTCTTATAGTAATTATTTATTGTTTCTTGAAGCACTTCCCTGCATCCTTCATTGTGGTATCAGAGCGAGTAATATTTATAGTTCCTCGTTGTAACTAAATACAATGATTTGAATTTGATCTAAAATGGCTACAAGCAATAGTTTGGCTCAACCACATATTCTTGTTTTGAATGAAAGGAATTACGATTTTTGGTTTACCTGAATGAGAACATTTTTACGTTCTCAAGATATTTGATAGTTTGTTACTATTGGCTATCCAGAGCCTGCTGACCAAGAAATGGAAATGGCTCTGACACATGTTGAGCGAATGTTGTTGAAGGAGAACATAAAGAAAGGAAACAAAGCCCTCGATCTTATTCAACAAAGTCTAAATAAAACCATATTTATGAAGGTGTCAAGTGAAATATCTTCAAATAGAGATTGGGACATTCTTGAAACTAGCTATCAAGGTGTATCCAAGGTGAAGACTATCAATTTTTAGAATTTGAGAAGGGACTTTGATAATTTGAAGATGAAGAATAGTGATTCAATTGATAGTTTAATGACTCAAGTCATGAATGTTGTGAATAAGCTAAGGCAGTATGGTGAAGACCTCTAAGACAAGAAATTAATTGAGAAAGTTCTTATATATTTGCCAAAAAGAATTGAATCTGTAGTTGTACCCATAGAATAATTTAAATATATTAGTCTAATGCATATTCATGAATTAACTGGTTCTTTGATTGCTCATGAATCCAGGATGTCTAGATATGATAATCCATTAGATAATTCCTTCAAATCCCAATTGCATGTTACTAAAGGTAGAGGCAGAGGAAGGTCTAGTAGTGGAGGAAGAGGAGTTGAACTTTTAATCATAAAGACAGTAAAAATGATTTAGAATCTGAGAAAAAAACTCACCAGAATCCTCCTAGTTTAAGGGTGAGAAGCAATAGATCCTGGTATCAACGAAATCAGAGGTATGATAAATCTAAGGTACAATGTTATTATTGTAATAAACTTGGACATTATGCTAACAAGTGTTGGAAGAAGCAAGGAGATGGTGGAAAGCAGTCTTCACACATGACAGAGGAGTCGGAGGATCTATGTTTCTTACTTGTAATGTCACCTAGGAAATTTCAAATGATGTTTGGTTTTTGGACAACGAATGTAGCAATCACAGGACTGGAAATAAAAACTTGTTTTCCAGTTTAGATACCAATATTCAGTATGAGGTAAATTTGGGTAATGAAAATAAGGTAAGATCTAATGGTAAAGGTGTTGGATTACTGAGAGGGGGGGGGGGTGAATCAATAATGTATCATTATCATCCAATAAGTGTAGAGTAAATAAGCAATGAACAAATGAACAATCATAGACATACACAGTACACCAGTGTTTTATGTGGAAACTCAAAGCGGGAGAAAACCATGAAATTATTTGTATTGTATGTCTTGAAGAATTACATTCATTGGAAGCACCAACCTCCTTTGTTTTCCAGCTGCAACTGGAAGGATGCTCCAACTCCCTTGTTTCTCAGGATATAACCTGAAGGAATCTCCAATTCCCTATTCTCTAGCTAAAACCAGAAAGAGGCTACAACCCCCTATGTTATATGGCTACAACTAGAAGGTAGCTACAACCACCTATCCTTGCCCCATCCAATCGTCCTGAGGTAGAAGTAGAATGATGGAACCACTGTCACACTATCACTGTGAGATATACCACTATAAACCTGTACTAATAATATCGAACCATGAATCAACCATGCATCAACATGTACCTCAAATTGTAATCAACCTGTACCATAAAAAAATGCATCAACCATGCACCAACCTGTACCAAACAACCTGTAATCAACATGTACCATAAACAAGTGCATCAACCATGCACCAACCTGTACCAAACAACCTATAATCAACCTGTACCATAAACAAGTGCATCCAACCATGTTCCAAGTATGTATCAATCATGTTTCAACTACTCATCAACTATGACTCATCAATATGTACCAACATCATCAACTATACACCTCATGTATGTGCCAACTCATCAACTACTTGTCTCAACCATATACCCAACATGTACCTTAACCAAAAACCCTCATCAATTTCATCATCCAAATATGATTTGTAACTCTGTAATAGACCCGGTGTATATCATCACATACCTGCAAACCTTCCTTAACTTTCACAACAAGGGACTCGCATTTTCATCAAACATTTCTTTAGTCTCACATGACTAGTTTGGGATTAGTCAACAACCCTAACTTGAAATGATCATAACTATGTACCTGTAATGAATAAAGATATGAAAGTAGTACAAAATTTTATTCATTTTGTTTTATGGAATTCGTCCAGGTGTCACTACTTGGAACCTCTCAGAAAAGGAGTTATAGAAAAAATGGCATACCTTGCTAAATTATGGCTTATTCTAGAGAGTGATCTTGTAGAGAGTGCCCCGCATATAATATTTTCTGAATGGATCTAAAAATGTTACAAAAAATACTAAATGTTGTAATCTAACCAACACATTTGGTCTTACTGAATTTGGATCTTTTATGAAGAAGTTATGATGTTTTTACCCGAACCACATTTTTTAGACTAGTTTCAGGACTAGACACAAACCCTATTTCTCATGGAGTGTAACTCCAAAAATACAATGACCCACAAGAAGAAGTTTTTACCACAGATACTTGGATACCTTTACTCAACTTCCTATCAATTTCATGATTTGAATCATTCTAGAAAAAATTTTATTGCAAAAATGGTGAGATAACCTGTAAATAACATACCTTAGAAAGCATCATCAAAATAATTTATCCTCCCTTGAATTCTGGCCTTCTTTTCTTCACCTTCCCTATGAAATTTAGCTTAGATATCCTTTGGTTACCTCAATCACATATAGATATTCAATATTCTTAAGTATGATGTGAAATGAGAGAGCCTTACCTCTTATTTATACTCTATATCTTCTAGGTCACTTAACCCATTTCTATGTCACTTAACCTATTTCTAGGTCACTTAACTCATTTCTAGGTCACTTAACCTATTTTCCTTATTTTTAGGGTTAACCAATTTCCATAATTAGAAAGTTCTCTGTTACTTTATCATTTAAATATTCCTCCTTGACTTTGTCACCTCACTTTATCATTTAAATAATCTTCTTTGATTTTGTCACTTCACTTTATTATTTAAATAACCCTTCTTGACTTTGTCACTTTACTTAATGATTTAAATAATAATTTCTTCTTTGCAAACTATTTGACTTCTTTGACCTTTTGGGGCTTCAAGCCAACATATGAGGGTCCTCCAACTTCGTAAGGCCATAACTATCAAACCATGAGGAATTATGTGACGTTCCACATACCACCAGAAATGGAATGACATGTACTATCCATATAGAATAGTATTACCTTAAAATATATTAAAACTCATACCATTATACATTAAAAAACCTTGGATCCATTACCAAAACCTTTCTGCTACTAGAATTCTCTACCAGACTTTCTTCAAGGGTTGACATCAATGACAACCAACCTTAATCAACAATCGCCCCCTTTGGCATTGATGGAAACACTCTCATGAAATACTGAAATCATTTCATGCAATGTTGAAGTCATATCACTCATGCTCCCCCTGAAACCATGCCTCTATCCTCTGCATATCTGTGACCATTTCTCCCCCTGGAATCATGACTTTGTCCTATGCATCTGATGAATCTCTCCCCCTTTGTCATCAATGACAAAGGTATCGTTCCATCCGGGGATGCTTCCCCTGACTGAACTGTCCTCTTTATGGTGCTTCCTTGTGTACATCTAAGACATATAAGATAAACATTCAAAATCATTCATTTTGGAGTAGAAATAAATCTGTGTCTCTAGCAAAGATACTGAAAGGCTTCTCGTGGAAGTGGGTTTGTAAAGATGTATGCGACTTGTTCTTTTTTGCCCACATACTAAACTCTAACGTTCTTGTCTTCAACCTATTCCCGTAGAAAGTGATACTTGATTGGAATGTGCTTCGTCTTGGAGTGCATCATCGGGTTCTTTGAGATATTGATGGTTCTTGTATTATCAAAATAGATTGGAATGGGCTCATCATACTCAACCTGTATATCTGTCAAAATTTGTTTCATACAAAAAAATTGTGTATAACATGTTGTTGTTGCAATATACTCTACCTTGATTGTAGATAGATATATTGATGATTGTTTCTTTCTTAACCATGATACTAAACACTCACCCAAGTAGATCGTTGCTCCACTAGTGCTTCGTCGGTCATCAATACAACCTGTCCAATATGCATCTATGTAGGTAATAAGAGATAGATCCTTTCCTTTTGGATACCATAATCCAAACTCTTATGTTCCTTTGAGATATCTGAAAATTCTCTTCATTGCTAATACATGTGATTCCTTTGGTGCTGCTTGAAATCGTGCCACATGTACAACTTCCTGCATTACATATAATCTGTATGCTGTCACATATAGTAGGCTGCCAATCATTGGCATGTATTGCCTCTGATCTGTAGACTTTGAATCATCATCTTTGCTTAACTTGAAATTGGTTTGCATGGGAGTGATAATTGGTTTGAAATCTTCCATTCTAAACCTCTTTAGAATTTCTCTTATATGCTTGGTTTGAGAAATAAAAATTCCTTGGTTTCTTTGACGTATCTGAAGTCCCAGAAAGAAGGATAGTTATCCAAGTAATGAAATTTCAAATTCATTCTGCATATCCTTTGAAAATTTATGTCTTAACCTGTCATCATCACTACAAAAAAAAATATCATCAACATAAACTTCAATTAATAAAATATTACCATGACTTACATTGATGTGGAGGTTGTTTTCTGCACTTCATTTTCTGAACCCTTTCTCTTGTAGATATTTATCCAGTCTAGAGTACCATGCTCTAGGAGCCTTTTTTAGACCATACAAGGTCTTCTTTAATTTGCACACATAGTTTGGATTTATCTGACAACTGAAATCCTTCTGGTTGTTCAATGTAGACTTATTCTTCAAGTTCCCCATTTAGAAAAGATGATTTTACGTCCATATGATACACTTTAATATTTTTGGATTATGCATAAGCTAAAACCAATTAGATTGCTTTCATTTTGGCAACTGGGGAAAATGTCTCTTCAAATTCGATTCCTTCAACCTGTGCATATTCTTTACATACCAATCTAGCTTTGTTCCTTGTAACCTGTCCATATTCGTTCAATTTATTCCTGTATACCCAATTTTTTTCGATCACATTCTTATCCTTTGGTCTTGGAACCAATTCCCAAGTGTCATTTTTCTCTATTTGATCCAATTCTTCATCCACGGCCTTGTTCCAAAATTAATCCTTGCTGGCCTCTTCAAAATATGTTGATTCAATTGTAGATGTGAGTGCTAGATGTGTTTGTTTTGTTGAACGGATTCTTCTTCTAGTCTCAACTCCTGTGTATTTGTTTCCAATAATCTGATCTAAATGATGATTCTTTTGTACTCATCTTCTAGGTGTCTTTGGAGGCAATTGTTGAGCTTTCTCTTCTTCTTCTGTCAGATTCTCTTCACATTCCTCTTCTACTTCCTTTTCATCTTTTGTTTCTTCTTTGAAAAGCTATTCCATTGATTCATTTTCTTCTTCCTTTGATTTTGTTATGTTTGTTTCATCAATTGTTACGTCGACTCTCTCTACAAATTTGTTCAATATCATATTGTAACACTTGTATGCTTTCCTTGTACTTGAGTAACCAACAAGTACTCCTTTGTCCAAATGAGAGTCAAACTTTCCCATTTTTCCATCTTCTCTTTGATGTAGCATTTGCTTCCAAAAACTCTGAAGTGCTTCACATTTGCTGGTCTTCCTTTCCATAGCTCGTAGGGAGTTTTGTCCGTGTTTTTTCTGAGCATTATTTTGTTTTGAATGTGAACTGTTATATGCACTACCCGTGTCCAAAATATATTTGTTAATTTGGAATCCATTAGCATTGTTAGAGCCATTTTATGTACTGTCATGTTCTTTGTTTCAACAACTTCATTTTGTTGAGGTGTACTAGCAACGGATAATTGCCTTTTTATTCCATGACTGTTGCAATAATCCATAAATTTATTTGAAGTGAACTCTCATCCATTATCAGATCTCAAGCATTTGATTTTTGAATCCATTTCATTTTCAACCATTTCCTTGTAGATCTTGAAGTTTTCAAAAGCTTCTGACTTATTCTTGAGAAAGAAAACTGCAGTCATTCTTGTATAATTATCAACTAATAACATAAATTATTTCTCACCTTTTAAACCCTTTGTTGTAGTTGGTCCAACTATATCAATATGCACAATTTCCAGTGGTCTTGTCGTTGAATATTCATTTGATTTGAACCTATTATTTGTTTTCTTTCCTTGTTGACAATGCTTGCATAAAGTTTTCGTTGGTTTTGTGATCCAGGGAATTTCTCTGACTGCTTTTCTTTTGTTGACTTTTACAAGGTTATCAAAATGTATGTGACCCATTCTTCTGTTCCATAGCCAACTTTCATTTTCCTTTCCTAGAAAACACTTTTCATTTCCAATTTCACTTAATACATATATGTTGCTTGAAGTTCTCACAGCTGTAGCAATCAATTTTCCTGAACCTTCTTTTCTTATCTCGCACTTTTGTGAATCAAAAGTAACTTTATGACCTTGGTCACACATTTGACTCGCACTTAGAATATTATGTTCCATATCTTATACAAGTAGAAAATTTTCTGCCTTGGTATTCTTGTTCTCAATTCTGCCTGTGCTTTTTCCAATGATTTTAGTTGAATCATCATTTCCGAAGGAGACTGATCCATCTCTTTCCTTTCATAATGTAAGAAACCTGTCTCTATCACCTGTCATGTGTTTTGAACATCCACTGTCAACATACCAACCATGTTNCAATTCTGACTGTGCTTTTTCCAATGATTTTAGTTGAATCATCATTTCCGAAGGAGACTGATCCATCTCTTTCCTTTCATAATGTAAGAAACCTGTCTCTATCACCTGTCATGTGTTTTGAACATCCACTGTCAACATACCAACCATGTTTCTTTTGCTTAGCTTGTAGAGTGATTGTGCATTCTTCATTTCTATATTGATCATTCTTTCTTATCCATGTCCTTTTCTGAGCTTCCTATCTGTGATTGTTGTTATTTTGTTGTGGTTCTCTAGGAGGGTTTGTCATTCTGCAATCTTTGGCCATGTGTCCAAATTTTTTACATTTGTAACATTCCACTTCAGTGCTCAAGGATTCAAACATGTTGTAACTTCTTCTTTGTGTTTCACTAGGCCTTCTTGGATAGCCCCTTTGTGTATGACTTTCAAATTTGTTTGTGTTCCTACTGTTAGCTCTTCAATTCATAGCTCTATGTCCAAAATTATTACATGCATAACATAAACCAAAAAATATAGTTTGATACCTGGGAGTTGAATATATTTTGAAAGGAGGCACTCTTATAAATTCTTCTTCTTCTTGAGGCCTATCTATCGGTTGTTGATTCTGAAATCTGAATCTTCTCGGTGGAGGAGTGTCCATGTAATCTTCCTTGTATATCTTCCTATCCCCCTTGATTGTTTCTACATAGAGTTTTGGATATGTTTCTTGCTCTATTGTTTTGGAGATTGATCTTTTTATTGTCTGATTGTATCCAAGTTCGGACTTGTCATGATGATATTTTTGATTATTGATAATGTCCTCCAAAACTTTTGAGTTTTTTTGCATATTTTTCTTTTGAATATCATTTCTTAATGTGACAATCTATGCTTCCAAATTTCCAATGATCTTGTCTTTTTCTTCTAGTTGTTCTTTGAGTGATTCAATTCTTGTATCTTCTTCTATTTGAACCTTCAAATTTGTGATCATTTGTTCTAGTTCTTCTTGTAGTTTCTTGTTTTTCTTCTTTTCTCTTCTGATAACTTCTATGGCACATATTAATTCCTCTCGGTAGTCAACTTCCGCTTCTTCAATTTATTTTTCGACTTCTTCATATTCTTCTTCGTCTTCTTCATATTCGTCTTCAAAGTCTTCTTTATCAGAGTATTCTACTGCCATGAATAGAACTCTTTTTGTCTCACTGTCACTGACTTCATCTTCATCTAATGATGAGATGTCTTCTTTGGTGCATAATCTTTTCTTGAAAACTTTCTTTGTGGTTCTTTTGCCTTTATATGTTTGTTTTCCTTTTGAGTAACCCTCATCATTTATCTTTTTCTTATAAGGAAATTTGTTAGCAAAATGACCAATATCGTCACAATTAAAACAAATTAAAGGAAGCTTACCTCTATAGCTTCATTCTTTTGACAAAATTGGCCACTTCTTCATTATCTTCTGAGACGTCACTACTACTGCTATGTTCTTCTTTTTTCCTTCTCTTTTGCTTTGACTTTTTGGATGCTTCTTTTATATATGGATTTTCCTGTTCAGTTCTCATTTTATATGATGTGAATATTCCATGTAATTCGTCCATGCTTATTGAGTTTAGATCTAATATTTCTTCTAATGCTGATATCTTAGGGTCAAATATCATAGGAAGAGATCTTAATACTTTTTGAACAATTACAAATTATTTGATTTCTTCTCCCAATCCTATAACACCTTGTTTCCCCCAGTCTGTAAAAATAATTATACTGGCCAAGAACTGTGGCAAACTCAAAAATGTGAATGTGTGATGTGAATGGACCTTGTGAAAAAGGTCGTTGAATGTAAATAATATTATGAATATATAGTGCAGGACTGCTGAGAGGGGGATGTGCTGAAAAAGAGACCATGATGGCTAAAGAAAGGTGGTGGAAGGAACCTGGAATGGTGGCGTTAACGTCCACCGAAACCAATACCGTATTTGGTCTTCACTGGCCCGGAGAACCAAGAGCGGCTTGCTGGTCCCAAATTGAATGACTCGCCAGGTTGGTAGGTGAAGGGGGCTCCTCATGAATTAATGAGGGATGAGGGGTGAACCGCCCATCTGTAGAAGCCTCGGGCCTGACCACCACGAGGAAGGTTGTGCCACATGCAACCTTGCAAGAGAGAAATGCAGGGGGAAGAAGAGTGGAGGGGACAGACGCGAGGGGAATCAGAGGAGAGAATTGGAAGAGAACTTTGGAAAAATATACAGAGTAGTGATAGCAAATAAGAAGGAGAGTAACCTTCGTTCTCGATCACTAACGAATAGAGACTTAGTCTCGCAGCATCATGGTCTCAGCTCGGGGGTGGATACTATTAAATCCATTCAGAATTGCTGAGCCTACGGTTGGGTGGAAACGAGCACCCCTCTAAGCAGTTGCATCAACACTGGTGTTTTTCTAATAAGTGTTATATCTTATATCTTGAGTTTGAATATTCTGACATGTATGCTCACGGTTTGTGAAATTATGAATGTTTTCAATATAAGACTGTCTATATGGTGTTTTGATTAGAAATGGTGGCTGCATGCTTTTATTGGAAAGACCACGTATGGATTATGGTTATATATATATATATATATATATATATATATATATATATATATATA
>JASDQU010099879.1:434587-454780 GCA_032191745.1 Picea mariana | reverse complement strand
AGATTTCAAGTCTGTTCTCCGAAGATTTATTCCCTAATTGGTCTTACATGATACCTTGGATGGATTTTACCACAGGGGCACCCTTTCGGGATGGCTACCTTACTTCCCAAGAAGGCCTTTCAGCCTGGCCTTCAAACCTGGTGAAAATTTCCTGAGGACCTGAAGGAGGATTTAATGGCACAGTTTTTCTTAACACCCTGCACGGGAGAGGATGGTATTCTTAGACTTCAATTTTTCATAGTTTCGACACCTGGGGTATCTTGTTGCTAGTTCTCTGGTAATCGCGAGTCCCGAAACCCCGACCCGTGAAATCCTGAAATAATAGTGTGTAGATGAATTAGGACCTTTCGGTGGCTCGGTACCTAGAATACCTCCCTCTTGCTAAATGCACGAATGAGATCCTTTAGGAGGATCTAAGGTCTGTTACGGTCATAAAATCAAATGAAGAAACACAGGCGATAATTCCTCGACCCATTTTTAATCTTCACAAGGAACGAATAAATCGGGACCGTCGATCCCAAGACTCATGGGAGTGCCTGGACTGTCCAGCTGTAGAATACACGTGGCAACCGGTAAGCGTTTCGGCATTTCGACACCCGGGAGACTAGAGGGTAAGAAGCCATGTCCTCATGACTCCCGAAGTCCCGACATATGAAATCCTGAAATGATAACATGCGGAGAAATATTGATATTTCGGCATTTTGGTACTTGGGATACCGAAGGGCGTATTTCCCTTGTATTCGCAAGTCCTGAAATCCTGACTTACGAAATCCCAAAATGCTAGTGTGTGGGTAAGTTATTAGTTTTCAGAGCTTCAGCACTCGGGGTACCTAAGCGCGAGCTCTCTTATACTCGCAAGACCCGAAATCCCGGTTCGTGAAAACCCGAAATGACAGCGTGTGGATGAGTTAGGAAATTTCGGTGTTTCGACACTCGGGATCCTCAAGGGTGAGTTTCCTTGTACTCGTAAGTCCCGAAATCCCGACTTGCGAAATCCCAAAGAGATAGAGCATAGAGAAGTATTATATTTTGGTGTTTCGGCACCTGGGGTACCTAAGTGTGGGTCCCATGTATTCACCAGTCTTGAACCCCGACTCACGAAATCCCGATGAAGGAAACCCCGAAATAGACACGCAGGTTAAGAGTTGGTATTTCGAAGTTTCGGCTCCTAGAAGATCTCGATGCGAGACCTCTTGTCTGCGCACGTCGCGAATCTCTAATCCGCGAAACCCCAAATTTTTGGTCAAGTGTATGATGAGCGGGTGTATTGGATTTTCGGCACTCGGGTAGTCGAAGAGTGTGAATCTTCACCCTCTTGTATCGCGAAGTTCTGACTTGCGAAATCCCGATATGACATAGAGTGATTTGGATCGGTGTTTTGGTACCCGGCAGACACAACGGGAAGTTTTCGTTGTACGCACAAGTCCCGAAATCTCTATTTGTAAAACCCCGACTTGGACTAGCAGGGATGAGTTTTGATGACCTAGAGTTTCCGGCTCCCAGGAAACCTAGGAGCGAGACTTCTTGTCATCACACCACGAAAAATCCCGATAGGCGAAGTCTCGAAATGGCTGAGCACGTATAGCCTTGGGTGTTTTTGCGCTTCAGTACTCGAGACCCCCAAAGGATAGTTTTGTCCTGTGTATCTACTAGATCAAAACCTCGAAATGAGATTAGAAATGAATACTGGTTTCGAAGTTTGGGCTCCCGGGAAACCTAAGTGCGAGACCTCCTGTTGTCACATTTCCCAAAGTCCTGATGAAGGAGACCCCAAAGAAGGGAAGCATGTTTAGAGTTAGTATTTTGGAGTTTCGACTCTCAGGAAACCCAGGTGTGAGACCTCCTATCATCACATCCCCCGAATTTCCGATATGTGAAATATCGAAGGGTGGAGTGCCTAGACTTAACCCAAGGATTGTTGTTAATCTCATTAAGTAGTTAGATCCGGTTCAGGTTTCGGCCCTTCGAAAGACAAGAGAGAAAAGGAAATACATGCATGGTGATTTCCTGAATCGCGAAAGTTGATGAGCACCTCTCTAATAAGGCCCGTGGCCATAATCATCGATCATATGAGTGCGGATAAGGGAGGGCAGGGTCTGTATCAGGCCCCATAGGGATTCATGGAATTCTGCCCCTCGGAGAGAAGAAGGAAAAGGCCAAAATTTTTTCAATTTCGTAGTGGGTGTGTGACAAATTGGTATCAGAACATGGTTACAGCACTTGGTCTGCTTGGGCTCATGAACGAGTTGCGCAGAGACTATGTTCAAAGCACTCCTAAAAAGAGTAACCCTCTATATTAACTCTCTTATCTAAGGTCAAAGTTAAAATTGAGAACCCCGATTATGTGTATGCATGTGAAAGAAATATGAATTATGCGCGGGTTATGAATGTATATAAATTTTTGACTAACAACTAGCGTTTGTCTTTTTCACCCAAGCGGATGACCAACCGTGGGAAATTACAGGCGTATAGAATGCTAACTCACCAAGATATGGGAGAAGGCTCCCACAATAGAGACGAAGAGTCTGACAAAAGAAGAGTAATAGGGACCCCTCCAGATCTAGCTGAGACTGTGAGGAGTCTCATGGTCGAATTACAAAGCTGCAAGGCTGATAATGAAAGGATGATGAAAGAACAAGAGAAACAAATAGAAATTAAAACAGTTTTACTGCAGATATTATCCGACCTACAATGACAAATGCAGCAAGAACCTAAGATACAGAAACATGGCCATATCAGCGGTCACACTGAGAGGAGCACCTCAAGAAAGGTCCACCCCAAAGGAAAAGGACCAGCACCGGACGATTCCTGTAAGAAGGAAGCTGGCGATTCGGAGGGCTCTTCTAGAAGAAAAACCATCTCCTGTCCTCGAAGAAAACAGAAGAAGCAAAAACTTTCCAAGGGTCATAAATTTGAAGAATTTAGAAAATCCAAACCGCCCTCCTTCAATGGTGAGATAAAGAAGGGAGAGGAAGCAGAGGCATGGCTGCTTGGACTAAAGAAGTATTTCAGAGTCCATGACTTCTCAGAAAATCTGAAGGCCCGAGTGGCCACCTTCAACTTGAACGGAAAGGCTTCCATTTGGTGGGAAGGCCTCAAGAATGTGAAATGAGTTCGCAAAGAGGACCTGTCAAGGGAACAATTTGASAAATACTTCCGGAAGAAGTATTTGTCGGAAAAATATTTCGACGAGAAGACAAAAGAGTTTTATGAACTCAAACTGGGGCAACTCACTATAGAGGAATATGTCAAAAAATTCCTCGACTTGTTGAGGTATGTACCTTATATAAAAGTAGAAAAGGAAAAGGTGCAACGCTTCATCAGCGAACTACCTAAGGACTACCGGAATAGAATTGAATTTGATGAGCCAAAGACCCTAGAAGGCACTATTCGAAAGGCAACATATTTCCATGAATAGTTTGGACATCGAGCAAAACCTCGTGAAGGATGGAAACAGAAGAATAGTTTAGGATTTCAGAAAAAGGGGATTAAATCCCCAAGATTTAAGAACTATAAGAAGAACCAAAGGATGAGCTTCCCAGCCTGGAGTGTACACCAGCAGAACTTTCCCTCATTGGGCGGAAATAAAACTTCTGGACCTATACCAGTGAAGGTTGATAACACAAAGAGAGAACCTATGAAATGTTGGGGTTGCGGAGAAGAACATCTGTTGAGGGACTGTCCACACCAACAACAGAATAGTTAAAGAATTTAAAACATTCAAGAAGCTATGACCGTTAATGATGTGGCCAAAAGTGTACCGCAAATTTATGCAGCCTTGGATAATAACCAAGATGACCACCAAGCTTCAGTGATGGAAATAGAAGGTATGATTTCCAACCATCTAGTGTCTATTCTGATTGACCCTGGTTCAAATTTAAGTTATATATCCCCTAAGGTTGTTGATAAGTGTAAACTACAGCCACACAAAAACACCAACCATGGTTGGTACAGTTAGCCACTGGCACCAAAAGAAGGGTAGCATAAGTCATACTAGCCTGCCAATTGATGTTGGGTGAATTCCCCACCCAAGAAACCCTTAACATATTTCTCCTAGGATCATATGATTTGTTGATTGGTATGGACTGGCTAGCCACCCATAAAGCCAGATTGGACTGTTACCATAAAAACTTAGAATGTGTAGGCAAATAAGGAAAAAGGGTAACCCTTCAAGGGATCTGAAAACCTATCTCGGTGAGACAAATATCAGCTCTACAAATGAGAAAGTATTGCCTAAAGGGATGTCCCCTATATGCAATACAGGTGTTGAAAACAATTGAAGGTGACAAACCAAGCCTTGAAGACCACCCCACCCTGAGAGAATATAGAGATGTATTTTCGGAAGAGGTACTGGGTCTACCTCCGAGAAGGGACATTGACTTCTCGATAGAACTTGCACTGGGAGCGGTGTCAATGTCAAGGACACCCTACCGGATGAGAACACCTGAGTTAATTGAACTCAAATTACAATTGAGAGAGATGATGGATAAGGGCTATATCCTGCCCAACGTGTCTCCACGGGGAGCACCAATCCTGTTTGTGAAAAAGAAGGATGGTACTCTTAGACTATGTGTAGATTATAGACAACTCAATAAGGTAACCATAAACAACAAGTACCCCTTGCCCAGAATCGATGACCTGTTCGATCAATTGGGGGGTGCGTCTATTTTCTCGAAGATTGACTTGAGGTCGGTCTACCACCAAGTCTGAATCAAGGGTGAGGACATCCATAAAACTACCTTCCAGACATGGTATGGTCACTATGAGTTTGTGGTAATGCCATTTGGGTTAACCAATTCCCCTTCCACCTTCATGTGCTTGATGAATAATGTACTTAGCGAATTCCTAGACAAATTTTTGTTGGTTTTTATTGACGACATATTAATTTATTCCAAGAATAGAGAAGAGCATGAAGAGCATCTTAGGCTTGTGCTTCAAGTGCTAAGAGAGCATCATCTCTATACCAAATTTAGCAAGTGTGACTTCTTCCAGAAGAAAATACATTACTTAGGCCATGTCTTATCGGAAGAAGGGGTAGTAGTAGACCCTGACAAGATCAGGTCCATCATGGAATGGCCTACCCCAAAGGATGTTTCAGATATCAGATCCTTTATAGGATTAGCATGATACTATAGGAGATTTATAAAAGGATTCTCTAAGATTGGTTGTCCAATCATTTCCCTCCAGAAAAAGGGGACAAAATTCATGTGGACACAGAAATGTGAAGAAAGATTTCAAACCCTGAAATATCTACTGACCCACGCACCCATGCTGAAGATCATTGATCCCAAAGCAGATTTCCTCTTATGCACAGATGCCTGCAAGGAAGGGCTCAGAGGAGTCCTTATGCAAGGAGGAAATGTGGTCTACTATGAATCCTGGAAATTGAATGAGCACGAAGTCAACTATGTGACCCATGATCTAGATCTGGCCTCCATAGTGCACGCTTTAAAAATGTGGAGGCATTACCTCCTAGGAAGGAAATTTCTAATTATGATAGATCACTATGGATTGTGATATTTGTTTGACCAGCCGAAGCTCAATGCCATACAAGCTAGATGGATGGCCCTCAGCGAATTTTATTTCGAAATCAAACACATTAAAGGAAAAGAAAATAGGGTGGTCGATGCCCTTATCAGAGGCATGAAAAAAATTCACCTGGTAGCGATGAGCACCTGTGAGACGGATGTCAAGGAAAGATTCAAAAATGCACAAGAGACAGATCCCTTCATCCAGACCGTGACCTTATACCTACAGCAAGAACCCGCCGGGGTAAATTATGAAGGCTATCAGATCACCGAAGGAGGTCTGCTCGCTTATAGAAGTAGATTGTGCATTCCAGATTGTGACGACTTGAAGAGGTTCATTATGGATGAACTACATAAAAGACCCTATACTGGTCATCCAGGATACCAAAAGATGATCACGGCTACCAGGAAATAGTTCTACTGGCCAGGGTTGAAGAAAGACATAGCCAAATACTTAGCCAAATGCATAGAGTGCCAACAGGTTAAAGTAGAACATCGACACCTAGCAGGATTATTCCAACCTTTACCAATCCCAGAATGGAAATGGGAAACCATCTCCATGGATTTCATCATTAGATTACCAACATCGACCAAACAGAATGATGCCATTATGGTAGTGGTGGATAAATTGAGAAAGTCTACTCATTTCATCCCCGTCAAATCGACTTGCAAGGAAATATATTCCGCCCAGGTATTCATGAAGGAGATAGTCAGACTGCATGGTATGCCAAAAGAGATCGTGTCTGATAGAGACACGAAATTTACTTCCAACTTTTGGAAATCACTGATGGCTAGTTTAGAGACCAAGCTTTTTCTTAGCACCGCCTATCACCCTCAAACCGACGGACAGACAGAAAGAGTGAACCAAATACTAGAAGATATGTTAAGGATGCATGTAATGCATCAACCCAAGAAGTGGGAAGACTACCTGCCACTGGTGGAATTTGCCTACAACAATAGCTACCAAGCATTTTTAAAGATGAGTCCCTTCAAAGTCCTCTATGGTAGGCTGTGTAATACTCCAGTCAGTTTGAGTAATCCTATAAAAATAATTTCTTTCGGACCCGACATGTTGAAAGAAATGGAACAGCAAGTGGTTCAGATAAAAAAAAACTTGAAGGTTGCTCAGAATCGGTAGAAAAGTTATGTTGACCAAAAGATAACTCCAAGAGAGTTCAAGACGAGAGACCATGTATATCTCAGAGTTAGGCCCAACAAGAGTTCCCTGAAAATGGGAGCTTGTGCCAAGTTGGCACCTCGGTATTGTGGACCCTTTGAGGTTCTAGATAGAGTGGGACCTGTAGCCTATAGGCTAGCACTTCCTCCCACCGTAAAAGCACATAATGTTTTCCATGTTTCATTATTGAAGAAATATGTACATGATGCTAACCATATAATTGACTGGTTTGTGATCCAGGTGGAACTGGAGGGAGAATTTATACCAAAACCTCAATGCATACAAGAAAAAAAGGAAACCCCGCTCCAGAACCGAACCATTGCACAGGTCAAGGCGCAGTGGAGACATTTTGGCCCAGATGAGGCTACATGGGAAATGGAGGATGCCATGAAATAGGCATATCTGATTTTGTTTACATCTATACATTTGATAGATAGAACATCGAGGACAATGTTCCTTTAAGGGGGAGGGAATTGTAACACCCTATTTCCCCCAGTCTGTAAAAATAATTATACTAGCCAAGAACTGTGGAAAAATCAAAAATGTAAATGTGTGATGTGAATGGACCTTGTGAAAAAGGTCGATGAATGTAAATAATATTATGAATATATAGTGCAGGACTGCTGAGAGGGGGATGTGCTAAAAAAGAGACCATGATGGCTGAAGAAAGGTGGTGGAAGGCACCTGGAATGGTGGTGTTAACTTCCACCGAAACCAATACCATATTTGGTCTTCACTAGCCCGAAGAACCAAGAGCGACTCGTTGGTCCCGAATTGAATGACTTGCCAGGTTGGTAGGTGAAGGGGGATCCTCATGAATTAATGAGGGATGGGGGGTGAGCCGCCCATTCGTAGAAGCCTCAGGCCTGACCACCACAAGGAAGGTCGTGCCACATGCAACCTCGCAAGAGAGAAATGTAGGGGGAAGAAGTGTGGAGGGGACAGACGTGAGGGGAATCAGAGGAGAGAATTGGAAGAGAACTCTGGAAAAATATACAGAGCGAGTGATAGCAGAGAAGAAGGAGAGTAACCTTCATTCTTGATCATTGACGAACAAAGACTCAGTCTCACAGCATTGTGATCTCAGCTCAGGGGTGGCTAGTGGTAAATTCATTCGGAATTGCTGAGCCTATGGTTGGGTGGAAACGAGCACCCCTCTAAGCAGTTGCATCAACACTGGTGTTTTTCTCATAAGTGTTATATCTTATATCTTGAGTTTGAATATTCTGACATGTATGCTCACGGTTTGTGAAATTATGAAAGTTTTCAATATAAGACTGTCTGTATGGTGTTTTGATCAGAAATGGTGGCTGCATGCTTTTATTGGAAAGACCACTTATGGCTTATGGTTATATATATATATATATATATATATATATATATATATATATATATCAAATTAACTCAGATTTCAAGTCTGTTCTCGGGAGATTTATTCCCTAATTGGTCTTACACGATACCCTGGATGGATTTTCCCATAGGGGCACCCTTTCAGGATCGCTACCTTACTTCCCAAGAAGGCCTTTCAGCCTCGTCTTCAAACTTGGTGAAAATTTCCCAAGGACCTGAAGGAGCATTTAATGGCGCAGTTTTTCTTAACACCTTACACGGTAAAGGATGGTATTCTTAGACTTCGATTTTTCGGAGTTTCATCACCTGGGGTATCTTGTTGCAAGTTCTCTGGTACTCGCGAGTCCCGAAACGCCGACCCGCGAAATCCTGAAATAACAGTGTGTAGATGAATTAGAACCTTTCGGTGGTTCGGTACCCATAATACCTCCCTCTTGCTAAATGCATGAATGAGATCCTTTCGGAGGATCTGAGGTTTGTTACGACCGTAAAATCGAATGAAGGAACGCAGGCGATAATGCCTCGACCCCTTTTTAACCTTCGCAAGGAATGAAGAAATCATGACCGTCGATCCCAAGACTCATGGGAGTGCCTAGACTATCTAGCTGTAGAATACACATGGCAGACGGTAAGCGTTTTGACGTTTCGGCACACGGGAGACCAAAGGGTAAGAACCCATGTCCTCACGACTCCTGAAGTCCCGACATATGAAATCCCGAAATGATAACATGCAAAGAAATCTCGATATTTCGACATTTCGTACCTGGGATACCGAAGCGCGTATTCGCCTTATATTCGCAAGTCCCAAAATCCCAACTTGCGAAATCCCGAAATGCTAGCGTGTGGGTAAGTTATGAGTTTTCGGAGCTTTGGCACCTGGGGTACCTAAGCGCGAGTTCTCCTATACTCGCAAGACCCAAAATCTCGGTTTGTGAAAACCTAAAATGACAGCGTGTGGATGAGTTAGGAAATTTCGGTGTTTCGGCACCCGGGATCCCCAAGGGCGAGTTTCCTTGTACTCGCAAGTCCCGAAATCTCGACTTGCGAAATCCCGAAGAGATAGAGCGTAGAGAAGTATTATATTTCAGTGTTTCGGCACCCGAGGTACGTAAGTGCAGGTCCCATGTATTCACTAGTCTTGAACCCTGACTCGCAAAATCCTGATGAAGGAAACCCCGAAATAGACACGCAGGTTAAGAGTTGGTGTTTCGGAGTTTCGTCTCCCAGAAGATCTAGATGCGAGACCTCCTATCTGTGCACGTCGGGAATCTTCGATCCACGAAACCCTGAATTTTTGGTCGAGTGTATGATGAGTGGGTGTATCGGATTTTCAGCACTTGGGTAGTCGAAGAGTGTGAATCTTCGCCCTCTTGTATCACGAAGTCCTGACTTCTAAAATCTTGATATGACATAGAGTGATTTGGATCGGTGTTTCGGCGTTTTGGTACCTGATATACACAAGGGTAAGTTTCCCTTGTACGCACAAGTCCAGAAATCTCGATTTGTAAAACCCTGACTAGCAGGGATGAGTTTTGATGACCCAGAGATTTCGGCTCTCGGGAAACCTAGGAGCGAGACTTCTTGTCATCACACCACGCGAAATCCCAATAGGTGAAGTCCCGAAATGGCTAAGCACGTATAGCCTTGGGTGTTTTGGCGCTTCGGTACTCGAGCCCCCCAAAGGACAGTTTTGTCCCATATATCTACTAGATGCAAAACCTCGAAATGAGCTTANTGATGACCCAGAGATTTCGGCTCTCGGGAAACCTAGGAGCGAGACTTCTTGTCATCACACCACGCGAAATCCCAATAGGTGAAGTCCCGAAATGGCTAAGCACGTATAGACTTGGGTGTTTTGGCGCTTCGGTACTCGAGCCCCCCAAAGGACAGTTTTGTCCCATATATCTACTAGATGCAAAACCTCGAAATGAGCTTAGAAATGAATATCGGTTTCAGAGTTTCGGTTCCTAGGAAACCTAAGTGCGAGACCTCCTATCGTCGCATATCCCGAAGTCTAGATGGAGGAGACCCCGAAGCAGGGAAGCATGTTTAGAGTTATCATTTCAGAGTTTCGACTCCTGGGAAACCCAGGTGTGAGACCTCTTTTCATCGCATCCCCCGAATCTTCGATATGCGAAATCCCAAAGGGTAGAGTGCCTAGACTTAACCCGGGGATTGCTGTTAATCTCGTTAAGCAATTAGATCCGGTTTGGGTTTCGGCCCTTTGAAAGACAAGAGATAAAAGGAAATACATGCATGGCGATTTCTCGAATCACGAAAGCTGATGACCACCTCTCTGATAAGGCCTGTGGCCATAACCATTGATCATATGAGTGCGGATAAGGGAGGGCAGGGTCTGTATCAGGCCCCGTAGGGATTTGGGGAATTCTGTCCCTCGGAGAGAAGAAGAAAAAGGCCAAAATTTTTTGAATTTCGTAGTGGGTGTGTGACAAATCCTATGATTGCATTTAGTGTTTCATCAACTCGTAAAATGTAAGCTACAATACTCTCATCTTCCTTCATCTTAAGTTGTTCGAACTTCCCTCTATAAGTTTGAATCTTTGCTTCTTTGACTTTTGAATCTCCTTCATAAATATTTTGAATTTTGTCCCTAATCTCTTTAACAAATTTACAATGTGCAAATTTAGTGAATACCGCCACTAAGACCATTCAGAAGTGCATTTTTTACTTTGGAAATATTCTGACCGAGTTTCATTGCTTTGTTATTTGTTGGCGACATTGTTGGTGCTGTGTATCCATCTACAATTGATTGCCAAATTTCAAATCCCTGTGCCTGTGTATATGTTTTCATCCTTATGCCCCAAAATGCATTCTTCTGTCCATTGAACTATGGTATTCCATTTTTATACAAGTTGTTTCTCTCCATGATCTACCTTTCAGTGGTTAAACTGATTTCTGAAGGAACCTACTCTGATACCAATTGTTGGATTACTGAGAGGGGGGGTGAATTACTATTAGAGAAATTTAATCTTTTTTAACCATATAATCCAATTGTTATATCAATGTAGCATTATCATCCAATAACTGCAGATTCAATAATAAATGAACAATTATAGACATACACAATACACCAGTTTTTTACATGGAAACCTAAAGAGGGATAAAACCACAAAATGTTTTTTCTTATATGTCTTGAAGAATTACATTCATTGGAAGCACCAACTTCATTTTTTTTCTAGCTGCAACTAGAAGGAGGCTCCAACCCCCTTGTTTCTCAGGCTACAACTTGAAGGAATCTCCAACTCCCCTATTCTCTGGCTATAAACAGAAGGAGGCTACAACCCCCTATGTTCTTCGGCTACAACCAGAAGGTGGCTACAACCACCTATTCTTGCCCCGTCCAACCGCCCTGAAGTAGAAGTAGAATGACGGAACCACTGTCACACTATCACTGTGAGATATACCATTGTAAACATGTCCCAATAAACCTAAACCATGCATCAACCTGTACCTCAACCTGTAATCAACCGGTACCATAAACAAGTGCATCAACCATGCACCAAACTATACCAAACAAACTGTAATCAACATGTACCATAAAAAAGTTCATCCAAACATGTACTAATCATGTGTCAACTACTCATCAACTATGACTCATTAATATGTACCAACATCATCAACTATACACCTCATGTATGTGCCAACTCATCAACTACTTGTCTCAACTATGTACCCAACATGTAACTTAACCAAAATACCTCATCAATTTCATCATCCAAATATGATTTTAACTCTGTAATAGACATGGTATATACGATCACATACTTGCAAACCTTCCTTAACTTTCACAACAAGAGAGTAGCATTTTCATCAAACATTTCTTTAGTCCCACATTACTAGTTTGGGATTAGTCAACAACCCTAAATTGAAATGATCATAACTATGTACCTATAATGAATAAATATCTAAAAGTAGTACACAATGTTCTTCAATTTGTTTTATGCAATTCCTCCAGGTGTCACTACTTGGAACCTCTCAAAAAATGAGTTATAGCAAAAATGACATACCTTGCTGAATTTTGGCTTATTCTAGAGAGCGACCTTGTAGAGCGTGCCCCACACGGAATATTTATTGAATGGATATGAAAATGATACACATCATACTAAAGACTGTACTCTAACCATCACATTTGGTCTTACTAAGTTTGGATCTGTTATGAATAATTTATGGCATTTTTACCCGAAACACTTGTTTTAGACTAGTTTCGGGACTAGCCACAAACCTTATTTTCCACGGAGTGTAACTCCAAAAATACAATGACCCACAATATGAATTTTTTAACATAGATACTTGGATATGTTTCCTCAATGGCCTATCAATTTCACGGTCTGAATCATTCTAGAAAAAAATTATTGCGAAAATGGTGAGATGGCCTGTAAATAACATACCTTAGAAATTATCATTAAAAGAATTTATCCTCCCTTGAATTCTAGCCTTATTTTCTTAACCTTCCCTCTGAAATTTGGCTCAGATATCCTTTTGTTACCTCAGTCACCTATAATTATTCAATATGTTCAAGTGTGATATGAAATGAGAGAGCCTTGCCTCTTATTTATACTCTCCATCTTCTAGGTCACTTAACCAGGTCACTAACCCATTTATAGGTCACTTAACCTATTTTTCTCATTTTTAGGGTTAACCACGTTCCATAATTTGAAAGTTCTCCATTACTTTATCATTTAAATATTCCTCCTTGGCTTTGTCACCTCACTTTATCATTTAAATAATCTTCTTTGATTTTGTCACTTCACTTTATTATTTAAATAATCCTTCTTGAATTTGTCACTTTACTTTATCATTTAAATAATAATTTCTTCTTTGCAAGCTCTTTGACTTCTTTGACCTTTTGGGGATTCAAACCAACATATGAGGGTCCTCCAACTTCGTAAGGCCATAACTCTCAAACCGTGAGGAGTTATGTGATGTTCCACATACCACCAGAAATGGCATGACATGTACTATTCATATAGAATAATATTACTTTCAAATATATTAAAAATCATACCATTATACATGAAACAACCTTGGCTCCATTACCCAAACCCTTGTGCTACTTGAATTCGCTACCGAACTTTCTTCAAGGGTTGACATCAATGAAAACCAACCTTAATCAACAAAAGGTGTGATTCGTGTTTATACTAAGAATGATGAAAGAATAAAAATAGATCATTTTTATTATGTACTTGGTATAAAATGCAGTTTGTTAAGTGTTGGACAACTAAGAGAGAAAAAGTACAGTGTGTTATCTAAGAACAAGGTATGTACAATTTATGATAAGTATCCAAGTAAGCAATTGATTTCCATAGCAAATGTGACAAACAATAGAATGTTTCCACTTAGTATGAGAAATTATCTGACTGACTCTTTGAATTCTTATAAAGCTAAAGGTTTGGATGAGTCATGGTTATGGAATTTGAGATATGTCCATTTACATTTTGGAGGTCTAGATTTGCTGCAGAAGAAGCAAATGGTGAACGGGTTGCCCAATATTTAGCAACCAACAAGCTCGCATGAGAGTTGCATAATTGCAAAGAATCACATGAATAAATTTATTTATGGAGTTTCATACAGGGCTAAGGCTCCATTTGAACTTATTCACACATATTTATGTGGACCTTTCAATTGAAAAACTTGAGTTTTATTGAAACAAAAGTCTGAAGATTTTGATATATTTAATAGGTTTAAAGTTTTGGTTGAAAAAGAGAGTGGAAAATATATTAAAGTTTCGAGATCAGACAAAGGAGGTGAGTATATGCTAACCGATTTCATGGAGTTTTGTTAGTCTCATGGAATCAAGAGACAATTTACTACTGGTTATACTCCACAGTAGAATGGAGTAGCTGAAAGGAAGAATCAAACCATTATGAATATGGCTTGAAGCATGTTGAAGGAGAAGCATCTTTCGAAAAAATATTGGGGCGATGAAGTTATTTTTTCAGTATATATTCTGAACAAGAGTCCAACTAAGAGTGTGAAGAACCAAGTTCCCCACGAATCTTGGAGTGGTAAGAATAGCAGTGTATCCCATTTGAGGATTTTTGGGTGTGTAGCTTATGCATAAGTACCTAAAGAGATGAGGAGAAAGTTGGATGACATAAGTGAGAAATATGTCTTTTTTGGATATAGTGAGGTGTCTAAGGCATATAGACTCTATAATCTCATCACCAAGAAGTATGTTATTATCAAAGATTTTGAGTTCAAGGAAGAAGAGGTTTGGGATGGTAGCATTGACAAAATTGTTTCAGGGGAAGATGAAATATCCCATGAAGATGATGATGGATATGAGCAAGTTGTACAGGGTGGACAATTGATTCCACAGTCACACACACTTGGAACATGAAATCTTGTAAGACAATCACTAGGAGTCAACCCACCACAACTAAGAACGCCCAAAACATATGAGCTTGGCGAGCCATCAGGTCATGGTGGACAAAAAACATGATCAGAGGTAAGTGAATGAATAAGTGATGATGGTCGAATTTTGAAGAGTTACCACCGCCCATAAATTAATTTTCACAGTCTTAACTATTGAAATGCTAAAAGGGTATCACCGCCACACCGTTTCATTTTTTGACTGATCAAATTTCAAAGGGGAAATGAATCATCAAGTTCTGAAAATCCAAATTCGATTAAGGTGCAGCCAAGAAGGAAGTCAACCGACTAATTGCATATATATATATATATATAATTTTGATTTGATATACACATAGAGAAAATTTATAATGAAAATTTGAGAGTGTTTTTGTATTAGTTTGAAAATTTTATTTAAAATCTTATGTTGTGCAATAGTTCATTGAAGCATGCTATTTAGATTAAGTACAAAAGTACTGGGTTGATTTGTTAAATAGCTTTTTACTCTATGTTGAAACACATGTTGAAAATGTTGTTGTAGAACAAAGTATCGATCTTAGTATATGATGCACAAGTGATTTACTTTAAATTTTTTGTAATAACTCTTTATTTTTTGTTGAAAAAATTGATGAAACAACTACTTGAAACAATTACTAAAAAAGTGTGATTGTAACTTACTAATGCTATTATACAATGTAAAAAGTCTTGTATTAATTTTTTATTGTTTCCTAAAGCACTTCCCTGCATCCTTCAAGAACATAAGGCATGCACAACATTTTCTAATATATTAAATATCTTCAAAAACTTTAAACATTCAACATTCAGTCACTGCTGGCCCGAACAAAGAAGATGTGCATCTATGCAAATAATTTCGAATAGGCAAAGCGAAATTGTGTTCAATCCAGTTTACAGAAAGATCACATTAGCTAAGTTAAATCTCACATTCCCAGGGTCAATAGCACCCAAAGCATATAGCAAAGCATCTTTTATATATATATATATATATATATATATATATATATATATATATTTATTTATTTATTTATTTATTTATTTATTGACAGTTGTTTTTGGAACTTGAACCACATGCTAAATAGAGAATTTTTTATGTCATAGAATTCTACTAACCACAATGGCTGCATTGAGCGTAAAAAAAAATGATTTTATCAAGAAAGATATCTCAAATTAAAGGAAACCTGATTTTTAATATGTTTTTAATAAATTAAAAAATGTTAAATATAATAACCACTTATTCACCAGTGTTTTCTCATGTAAGTATATTAAGGCCAAGAGACCATACCAAACCACAAAAGTATATCTTGAATCTAAATCATCTCATCAAAAATTTGAACCTTGTTCACATCGCTCTTCTGTTAAATATAATAACCACTTATTCACCAGTGTTTTCTCATGTAAGTATATTAAGGCCAAGAGACCATACCAAACCACAAGAGTATATCTTGAATCTAAATCATCTCATCAAAAATTTGAACCTTGTTCACATCGCTCTTCTGCCACAACACATAATAATCTAGATTATCAACCCATCGTGACCAATCCAGGTCTTGCTAGAGAAAAATGGCTTCTATGGAAAGTGATGTTAGCCAACAATATTCTTTCTTCATAGCTACCCATCACTTTAGGAACACCTATAAGTAGCAACAACAGCAGCAGATTCTCATATCTTACCTTTAAGACTCTCCCAAAATACCTTTTAGACACGGCATATGCAGGAGATATCCTCGGGTCAAAAGTGTAGTTTGTAAACACCACCGGTAACAAAGTATAGTTAATTCCTTAATAGCAAAAATTAGCGTAAACTAATAGAAGAGTGATCTGAATTTGCAAGTTATTCCTTGTGCTTGTGATCCATAAATAAAAAAATAACAACGTAACCTTTATAATTAAATAAAAGTATTTGGATGGACATTAAATGAAAATTAACAAGTTATTTAGGATACAAGCCAATTTTGCTTGACTAATCATCGTTACTTAGATACCAAACAACATGTAACTCTGATCTAATTAATACCACACAACCTGTAACTATGATCTAATTAATGAGTTAATCCATAACAAAACTTCCCAATGTTCCCATTGTCTTAATTTTAATTAAAATGACAACGATATGTTTGTCTAGCAGATTATAATATTCAACATAAAGCAACCTTATCTTTATGCCTCTAAAATAGAATATTATGTTGAACTGTATATATACAATATTGAAATATTTGATCCGAAAAATATAATGGTATTCACCTTATCATTATTTTTTTTTTTAACTTAATTTTTAATTTTTTTTATATTAAATTTAATTGAACATTATTTTTTATTTTTTATTATTAATTTATTTTTATTTTTTTAATTTTCATGTTAATATAAACTCAATCGCTTCATTATTAAAGTACATAGTGATTGTTAGATCTAGAATTCCTCTGAGATTAATAAAGACTGATTTAAATTTATACATGATCTGATTTGTGGATGGGAATGTAAATGGCCACGCCATGCCATCGACTACAGTGAGAGGCCCAACAATGACTGCAGTGACAGGCTGACAGTGCATTCCCAACAATGACTGCAGTGAATTATCATTCACCAATATTTTATTACTTGACATGACATTGAAGTGTTAATGCAAGCCGCCACCAGTGCAATAACACTTCAAAGTTTATGTCCAATAAGAGTGTATAAAAATAACATTTTTTATTTATATTAAATTCAATAAAATATAATATTAAGATTTTTTATGTTAAAATTTAGAATTAACAAAATATTAAAAGTCAAAGACTCACTAATAAGAGGTCAATGCCGGAACAAAAGCTATAGTTCCTCATCCTTCGGCAGGGACTAAGAAGACTGATTTAAATTCTCTTTTTCAACAAAACTTCATAATTATTTAAAAATAATTTCATTATTTAATTTTCAAAAAATATTAAAAAGATTATTTTATGGATAATAAAAAAATAATAATAAAACTGATTTAAATTCTCTTTATCAATAAAGCTTCACAATTATAAAAAAAAAAGGTGACTTGTAACTTTTGGTTTGTGGAATAATTTCTTCATTTCTATGTCACCTTTTAATCAATTTTTTAATATTAAAATACAAGTTAATAAAACCAATTTTAATTTACTTCTTTCTTTAAAAAAAAAAATCTTTTAAAGTAATTTGATTTTTAATATTAAAACACAAATTAATAAAACCAATTTTTCTTTTGAAAAAAAAAAAAAACTTCGTAAGTAATTTGAAAAGAGGTAAATAGATCCAATTTTAATGCTCTTTTTCAAAAAAGATTCACACTTGTTAAAAAAAATCGTGTCACTTCTTAATAACCTTTGGATTTTCTTGTAAAATAATTTATTTATTTACTATCAAGGCATTGATATAACACACACTCTTAAGAAATCTTTATACCATATTGCATTCCTTTAGTTCTATGTAGAAAATCTCAAATCCATGATTTTTGTGTCGATAACATATTATTAGATAGATTTGTAGACTCTTTATTGTCATATCGCGTTTACAATTTATATAATTTCAAAACCAAATATAAGTATAATGAAAATATATAAAATGAAAATGGAGATTGTTTGTTGAATGTATTGTAAGTGTTATTTCATTTTAGATACACATTAATGGAAATTAGAGAGGGTACAATATAACACTTTAGGACATGTTTATAAAAACAAGACAAAAAGGAAATCACATTTTATCAATTTGAGCTAAGTATATGTTCATTGGTAGAAATGTATAAGATCAATGACCCAGACGAATATTTGAACAAGATGACTAGATTGACATCAATTGACATAACACCACAAGATAGAGTCCTATGAGAGGACATCTTTTACATATATTGGGAATCAAATTGGCTAAAAA
Source organism: Picea mariana (assembly GCA_032191745.1). NCBI lineage: Eukaryota > Viridiplantae > Streptophyta > Pinopsida > Pinales > Pinaceae > Picea > Picea mariana. The sequence goes on along the minus strand of JASDQU010099879.1, from coordinate 436,471 downwards.
TGCCAATACGTGTTTGGTCAAAATGTTGACTAAAGTGTTACTTGCATTTCAACTCAAATTTTTCTACACACACCTATGACATATTGTTTTTTGATTAAAATACAATTGCTAGACATTTTGATTCATTCTTATGCAAAATAAAAATTCATAGCTCTATTGTTCAAGAAAACAAGGTTAACGAAGTTCATATGTCTGAAAATATATATGGTGAGAATTGTTTTCATACACAATGCAAAATACAAAATAATGAGTATAGTGTGTCTTGTTCGTGACAAATTATGTCACAAACTTTTTGCAATGCAATTATTCAAAATTATTCCTTTTCAATTAGATGCATTCACCAATATATTAGAGATGATGTAATCAAGAATGCACCAAAAATAACAGATTGGCTAAGGGTACATGATACAATTAGCATATCCATATAAATAAGGCTATATTGAGGGTGGGATGTTTCTCTATGAGTGGTTACCTAGAATATTAAAGATCAATATCTATTTATGTTCTTCTAAAACAAGGAAGATCATAATTTCAATGCCTTCTTCTACACAGAAAGAAAATGTATTTGACATAGTTAAGTTAAAAAGTGAAACATGTATAGTATATGAACTATTGTAAAATGTGCAGATTTCTATGAACATAGATTCCAAACTATTTTACAAAACAAATAACTTTCAAACAAGGGTGACTGCAAGCTAATGATAGTCTCTCATGACGCGTTGGTGGCAATGTAAACATGGAAACAAAAAATAACTTTGAGGTATTATTCAAGGTACTTTTACAATGAATTTGAATATGGTGTAAAAAAGATGAAATCTAGGAAATTGAACTAGCTTTCTAAATATATATTTTTTACTTATAGAAATTGCGAATAACTATCTAAAGTTGAGTTTTTCTAATAGTGGTATTTTATTTTTCTATAAAAATATGAGGTATATGTCTCCGTTCGTCTAGGGATTGAGTACCTTAACGATGGAATTTACTTCCAAAAATTTGTATAATTGTAGAGAACCCATTGTTCTAGTGTAGTGTATTTTTTCAAAATTTATCATATTAATTTTGTATTTTTTTTTAATTATGAAAAACAATATATCCTTGAAATTACAATGCCTCCCATTAGTGCAGGCTACATGAGGGTCATATATATATATATATATATATATATATATATATATATATATATATATATCGGTGTCTTATAGTGTGACATATAACGTTTTTTTTAAATGGTTAAGTTGACAAAGACTTATAGCATAAATAAAAGAGGTATGTATTTTAGGATTTTAATATACTTTAAGACAAAAATAGACTAAAAATAATAAACAATATATATATATATATATATATATATATATATATATAATTTTCATAGTTGACTCTATCTATGTATGTAGTTTCATCAACAACGGATTTGTGTAGTCTATAGAAAAATAATGTAAAAAACAAAGATATAGAGAGGTATTCATAAAAATGGAGGTTTTTATGTATTTGCAAACCAAATGACCAGGTTATAATCCTGAAACTAAGTACGAGGAAACCAACTTAGCATACACATATGATAGATTTTTCATTCTAGCCCCAAAAAAATTGAATTAAAACTAATGAACACATGCTCGAGGAATGTGCACGTGCTCAAGGAGCATGGATGTGCTCTAGGAATGTGCACATGATCTAGGAATGTGTACACACTCTTATTCATTTATTCATATTTGTCTCCTCGTTCACCTTTTCATCTCTTGCACCAGACCCTCATACCCACCTCCCCTTGTCTCACCTATTTACCCCTCTTCTTACCCCTCCCCCTTTTCCACCCATATCCATCCACCTTCCCTCTCCACTTACCTCCTCTAACAATTCCTTCATCCCCTCAATCTCATACCTCTT
>JASDQU010099879.1:399231-433955 GCA_032191745.1 Picea mariana | reverse complement strand
CCCCCCTATTGTGATAGAACAACAACCCTTTTCCCCATTTATATTTTTTCAAATCTTAATGCGGGTATGAACATTTAACCATGAGTTATCTATGGTTAAATCTTCATCTGCTTGTTTGGAACTAAATATGGGATTCTCATCTACTTCTCTCTTTTCCTCCCTTCTTACCTTTGTCGTCGTCGGGTTTTTCACCAAACATGCATGTTGGCCCTCGACCAAGTTTTGAGGAAACCTTGTTAGATTTGGCCCACTTTTGGACTTTGAAACAATGGTCGAAGAAGGAGAGCCTAGGCGGAGCTGAGATCGTGGATCTCATGTATTTTGTGGGCTATGTGGACCCAGTAAGGGGCCCTCTAGGGTTTTTGTAATGGGTTTATGGGATGTCGGCCCATGGGTTCCCCCCTTGTTTGGCCCTATTGTAAGGGTTTGTAAAAGTATAAATAAAGAAGAATGTATTGTAGAAGTAGTAGTCTTGGAGATAAGTGCAAGTAGTCGAATTGCTTTGTGAAAAGGAATGTATGTGCATTAAGGGTTTGTGCTCGATAGATAGTTGGATCTCTGCATTGCCCTAGTTTTGGAAGGAGGATCTAGTGCTTAGTGCACAGATCTCATGTCTCATGTGTAGCTCCACTTTGTGGCTTAGTGAATAGGAGTGAATGAATGTAAGACTCTAACGAATAATAAAGAGGCGAAGCGGTTGGTGGACATAGCCCCACACTAGGGTGAACCACGTATATCTGGTGTCTCTGGTTTGCTTTGTGCTATGTTATTTATGTTATCAATCTTCTTTGTGCTTTGATTATGATTTCTTAAGTTCTTTACTTATGTTAAGGGTAAATGAATGATGTATCTAACTTATCGTGCTAAGTGCTAAGTGTTTAAGGTGTATAATATTTTGTTATAACTACGCTAGATATATCTTAGATTATGTTTTGTGATGTTAATAAGGTGAATAAAATAATTCATATCACCTCCTAAGTCTTAACAGAACCCCTACGAAGTGTTAGTATCACAGATCTGTTTGCCATCTTGGTCACAGACACCTATGTCCTGTAACCCCCCCTACTTCTACCTCGGGTGAGACTGCACCTGCTTCATAGGTGTTGCCGAAAGGGCCGGTAGTCGGGGTTTTTTTGGTGTGTTGTTAACCGTTGAACCCTGGGTCTTCCCCTATGCCAACAAATGGTTCTGTTGTCAGGACCTGAAACTATGATTGTTGGGAATTGAAGTAAAGAAAAAGAAAAGCTTTGTGCGTAGATTTGTTGCTGAAGTGCACAGTACTCTACTCGAATTGCAAATATTTGTGCTAATAAAGTAAGCTAATATGAAGAAAAGAGGTAAGATCCTAAAAAAACAAGCTTTGTGCTTTGGTAAGAGAAAGATAAGTGAAAATTTTCGTTTCGACAACATGAATTTAAGTTTGTTTAATAGGTTCTGTCCTAGTTTAAAGGCTAGGGTGCAGTTGAAAGAAAGAGTTGATTTGAGTAAATTTAATGGAAATGAATAAAGATATGTTATTCCTATGCATAAAAAGAGATTTTGGACTAATAAGTGGATGAAGGAACCTAGAAAGATTTTTTGCAGATTGCAGGTCCAGCACTATGATCCTAGGGGAAGTGTGCAGTACAGAAGAGGTTGGGGAGCATTTAAAAGAAAAAGAGGATTGACGTTGTGTTATAATTGCAGAAGGCTGAGACATATTGCTAAGGAATGTCCTGAGGTAGGCCCTATTTGTATTTTTTGTAATATTGTTGGTCATGAGGTTGAGGATTGTCCAAGGATTATTGCTAAATTTGAAGGGATGAACATAAGACAAGAAAACTATGAAAAAATTCAAGATACTAAGGGCATGTTAGAAATTCATAAAGACAAATGGATAGAGGAAGTTCATGCTACGTTATTATAGTTGAAAGAAACGATGGACTCTCACAAAGATGTCAGATTACCAGAAAGCCTGAAAGTAAAACAATGCATAAGTGCAAGAATAAAAGACTTCGACATAGACTGTGTCTTAGATGAAGAAACACAAGTGAATATTATGAAAAAAGAAACTTGGGGAATTTTGGGAAATCCTACCATGGTACCTTCATTTGGAAGGATAGGCTTGTTTAATGGAAATATGATAACCTTATGTGGAAGAGTTATTAATGTACCTATTATTGTTCATGGAACATCGACTGCAGAGGAATTTGAAGTCATTAAGTTTTTTGGGCATGACATCCCTTTCCCACTTTTGTTAGATAAGACTTGGATTGAGAAGGATTAGATTAGAAGGAAAGGAGAGGAAGAAGCTACAGACAATAAAAAGAAAGAACTGAGGAATTTCATAGATAAAAAAATAGACCGATTAATATAAGAACGAGAGGATACGTCGAAACAACAGAACAAAGTAATAATGCAGGAGGGAAAAACAGTCAGAGAATTAGATACCAAGGTTGGAAGAATGCAAGAAGTCTTGAAGGACATATTTATCCAAGAAAGAGGTATGTCCACTCAGGAAGTGTTAAGAAAAGGGATATTAACTTAATAATCCTTGAGGGCACCTCAACAATGCGAAGCCATTGCACTAGGGGGTGATAAGAATAAAACTGGAAAGAGGATTCCAGAAATAGTTAGAGAGACTCAGATCACAGGGAAGAAGGCAAGGAAGTTCAATAAAAAAAATTCTAAGTTGGAAAATCTACAAGAAGCTACAGAGACCATATGGAATACTTTGCAGACTGGAACCTCACAGGATTTGAACCTCGTTGGAACAACAGGTCCATGCAGAATGAGACTTTGCCCTGATGAAGTTATATGACCATTGGAGGCGCCCCAACCGTTAGAATGACGCTCTGGAATGGAAAACACATTTATGGGTTGATGGACCACTTTTGGACATTGAGACCGTGCCATAATGGACAAATTTACATTGATGGAAGCATTTCCTGGCCATTGGAAGATCCGTTACGATACCCTGCTTATTTAACTCACCGATTGCTATGTCGGGACCACTTTTTGCTACCCATGATTAACTGAGCCAAGAAGAAAATTTTTCATGTGTCGAGCTGTGTTATCTGGAACTAGACATCGCTTCTTTGTTTGTCTACCCCACCATCTGTTTTCCTAACTAGACCCATCTGTTTAAAATCTAGAATTTCGGGCGAACCTAGTGAACTGGAGAAGTCTATCGAGAAAGTCCTTAAGAAGCTAATGGAAAACAGATTGTAATAAGAAGGTATTCAAGCATCATCAACTAGGGGACTACAGGCTTACTCTTCTACTAACCGTCGTTCTAGCCGTGTTAACCCCATAATTGAGCAGCAAAGTAAGCACCGCATTGATCTGGCTAATTCAAAGAAGATCTTGTCGATCCTACCTGATTATATTCCACCTTTGGCTGGTGTTGTTAACCACGATAGCATCCCCCGAGATTTTGAGTACCTCATGTTCACTGCATATATTTCAAAAGGAATGCACATAGTCAGGAGTCAGTTAGGAAAGATCCCGCTATTAAAGAAAAATTACTTCAATTTAGGAGACCGAATGAACTACGTCATGTTGGCATGCCACCTCTATCTCACAAGGACAACTGAGAAGAAGCCTTGCCTCGTATCACAGCCATGGATTAAGGGGTTGGCACAGTCCACCATGCTAAATGTGATGAAGCTCCCACATTTTGGCCGCCACTAGAAGGTTAACACTTTAAACTCCTCTTGTCATGTTATCATGGCAGATACCTGTGGCTCGACAGAAGGATTATTGTGGATCCGACACTGATCCACCGGATCACAGTTCTAAGTGTGAAGGGAGCTGACCCTCAATAGTCTTATCTATGGAAGGCCTCATATCATTTCCTAGCACAGCGCATCAAGGAAGCTTACGGAGAAGTTGAAAAATGAAAGCAAGGTTACAAGTTAACCTCTATACAAGATGGTGTTGTGTGCCTCGCTTTCCAACTCCTAGATGGCAAGCTAGTAAGGAAGAACCGCCCCACATAGGCCACCGGGTTTGTGGTGGACCTCGCAGGAAAATGTGTGGAGGGAATGCAACTAAACCGGGTGAACTACCTTGTCAATGAGCTAGAGAAGGATTGTTGCGAAGCCCAGGACTTGGGATATGAATTCCATTACAGTTGGCTTATCATTTTGATTGCATTTGTCTCTTGGAAAATTCCTGAAGGAGCCACCTTCCCAGAGATCGAACACTCAGATTCATTGGTATCTTGGTTTTCCACCTTGTGGTACACCAACGACATAACGAAGCAGTGGCAGTCCAATGCATTGTTCCATGCATACTACCAGTAGTTAAAGGTTTCCATTGAATCATTTCCATGCTTGACACCATGCACCCTGCACCAGTGATGACCAATAGAAAAGTTCTGCGTTGATCCTCATTTCATATACATCACCACACGCAGAGACGTGAACCAGGAAGAACTACAGCCATACTACAAACTGACAGATGAAGATATGGAGAAGATTACAAAAGAGTGGTTGGAGGAATTTCTTGTACCTATCGTTGATGCAAAACTATTCGAAACTGACACCATAGGAAGCCCCATAGTCACATGAGTTGAGCATGTTAGACAGTCCATTGGGATGAAGAAGAAGAAAAATCAAGAGGACGTCCAGGATATAGAGAGCAACGAGGAGGACAACGCTTCTGAAGATAACAGGTCTAACTCACCAGGAGGAGGAGAAGATGAAGCAGAAGGACAAGGAGGGGGAGATGAAAGAGAAGAAGAGCAAGGAGGAGGCAAAGCTACACCGCTTGAATATACCCCTACTAGGACAGTGACACCGCAGAAGAGGAAGGTTTCTCCAAAGAAACCCTCAACAAGAAAGAAGACATGCACTAATAAGCCCCATTTGGAGGCCATTCTCACTGAGGACGACATCAATCTGGTCCGTAGAGCTATGGACGACACTTCTGAGGACATATTGCAAAGATATGGAGAGAAGCAGGAGGAGATATATGAAAGAATCAAGAAGGAAATGAAGGAAGTACAACAAGTTGTGCGTTGGGTCTGCGTAGTACCTATTGCATCGTATGCACCTTCCTCGTCATAGATTGTAGAATTGGGGGATGAACCAACCCAATTGAGAAGGATTGCGGATGCAACAAAAGCCCGGTTCCGAAGAGATCAGAAAGAGAAGGAGAAGGATACAAAAGCCTTGAAAAAGGAGAAGGCCAAAATCCGAGTGCAATTATGAGCAGTGCAAGACAATGTAGCAGCCTAGGAAAGCGAGAAAGAAGAGCTTTAGGTGAAGTTTCAGGAGGAAAAATCCCAGCTACAGAGAGAAAAAGAGCAGATGCTTGTAAAGAGGGCCATGGTCAAAGAAGTGGTGAGTAAAGCATATCACTATGTGCCAGGCTTGGCACTGGAGGATCAAGAGTTATTTGAAACTCAAGTAGTAAAACTCGCAGAGGTCATCAATAGCTTTAGGCTAGAATAACGTAATTGGAGGCCCAAAAAGTACCGAGCACCCCGCAAGACGTGTGTGACTAGAGGAAAGAGACCTCCAAAAATGCAGTAGTAAGAATAAGATCCCTCACTTCAGAATGTACACATCTAAGTGATAGGAGCACTCAGACATACGAATGCCTCGACGAGGATCCAAAGATAAGAAATATAGAAGCGTTGTTACAGGAGGTGCAACAACAGTCATTTTCAGGGCAGGCATAGATAAAGTTGTTCACCGCAGTAGAAAGATTGAAGAGATCTCAGGAGCAGTGCACAGTACATCAATAGATCACTTCCCTCTAGGGTAAGGTAATGGAAGTCACACAAAAGCTACAACCTATGTAGGATGAAGCCTGCAAGGTGTTCGAAGAAATTGATGGACAAGGTTCACAACTAGATCAAGTGGTTGCAGCAGTAGAAAAATGCCTAGAAGGGCATGTTACAAAGAAGAAGATCGAGGAGCTCACTGAGCAAGAGGCTCAAGAAAAGCAACAAGTTGAGTCAGATCAATTAAGCTCGAGGCCTTCGACGCAACATTGTCCGGACCAGAGTGAATTGAGACGAGTCGCATGTGAGTGTTGGGGGCCTACTGGCCCTCGACCAATTTTTGAGGAAACCTTGGTCAGATTTGGCCCACTTTTGGACTTCGAAACGATGGTCAAAGGAGCACCCAGGTGGAGCTGAGATCATGGATCTCACTTATTTTGCGGGCTATGTGGACCTAGTAAGGGGCCCTCTAGGGTTTTTGTAATGGGTTTATGGGATGTCGGCCCATGGTTTCCCCCCATGTTTGGCCCTATTCTAAGGGTTTGTAAAAGTATAAATAAAGAAGAATGTATTGTAGAAGTAGTAGTCTTGGAGCTAAGTGTAAGTAGTTGAGTTTCTTTGTGTAAAGGAAAGTATGTGCATTAAGGATTTGTGCTCGATAGATAGTTGGCTTCGTGCATAGACCTAGTTTTGGAAGGAGGATCTAGTGCTTAGTGCGCAGATATCATGTATGGTGTGAAGATCGACTCTGTGGCTCAATGCACAGGAGTGAATGAATGTAAGATTCTGACGAATAATGAAGAGGTGAAGTGGTTGGTGGACATAGCCCCACACTGGGATGAAACACGTATATATGGTGTCTCTGGTTTGCTCTGTTCTGTGTTATTTATGTTATGAATCTGATTTGTTCTTTGATTAGGATTTCTTAAGTGATTTACTTGTGTTAAGGGTAAATGAATGCTAGATCTAACTTTTTGTGCTAAGTTCTAAGTGTTTAAGGTGCATAATCGTTTGTTATTTACGCTAGATCTATCGTAGATTATGTTCTGCAATGTTAATAAGGTGAATAAACTAATGCATGTCACTTCCTAAGAATTAACAGAACCCCTATGAAGTGTTAGTATCACATATCTGTGTCCCAGCTTGGTTACAGACACCTATGTCCTGTAATCGCCCTTGCTTTTACCTTGGGTGAGACTACGCCTACTTCGCAAATGTTGTCGAAAGGGTCGGTAGTCAGGGTTTTGTTGCTGCGTTGTTAAGTGTTGAACCTTGGGTCTGCCCCTGTGCCAACAATGCACACAAGCCTCCCTACATATCTTGTCGATGACAATGCCTCACAACGTTGTCATCAGAATTTAACGATACACTCTCATCATCACGCTCTTGTCCATCTTTTTGATGACGACAATCCCTCTCTCTCTCTCTCTTCTAGCCACTTCCCAACTCACATGTGACCCTCTCTCTTGAATACACCTCATCCTTTCCCCCATCGTGGGTCCCTAAATTCAATCAATGTGTAAGTATTTTCCCTTCCAACATGTGTCAAGGTTATAAAGACTAATTTACTTGGCCAGTTCATTTCGTCATTGGATTTCTCTTTGGGCTCTTTCGTATTTTTCTTCCCCTCCTTACTGACGATGGCACCTCCCTTTGATATCCAACTGTCACATCCTTTATCCTACATCTCATATGAAGCGAGTTGTCGTCAATTTCTCGTCCACCATAGATCTCACGCGGTTTAGTTAATGGGTTCCCCCGCTTCCACCTTGACGTCTTGTTAACCTTAACATTAAAGGATTAACGCCCAACGGTCATGTAATTAAACGTTGGAATTAATTTTAGGACCAAATTTGACCCTGTAATCACGCTTAAACAATTAATCAGGTATTTGTTGTCGTCGAGGTTTTTGTTTCACCCATGATCACACCTCTTGTCCTCATCATCTATTGACGATGATAGTGTGATGTTTCCCCCTACTTTTCGAATTCTCCCATGCCTTAACTTATATAACCGCCAATCACCTTTGTGCACATTTACTCTCTATGTATGCCCCTAACCAAGTCCAAGGTGTTTCACACTTTTATTGATTGCACGCATTTAGGAGGGAATAGATGGATTTTGTTTTGTTTTTTTTGTACAGAAACAGTTAATGATTTTTATTTAGTATCTGGCAAGAAGGGCTGCCAGGGCCTTACATTGCATATTCGAGTCTACTATGTTGATCTTCATCTTCATCTTGGAACACACATCCCTACAAAGCAAAATCCAGAAATCTAGATTATGGTGGTTCATAGACATATAATAACCTAGTCTACTATTTATCGAATACATGGTCTTTTGCATAGGTCGATAGAGAAAACTAGAACTAATGATCAAAGCCCCCCACCGTTGTTCTGCCTTACCCAATTTTGGATATGGCCTCTACTATAGCATCTGAGATCTTGCCGATCGCCTTGGTTAGTTCTTCGACCTGTTTCTCCAACTTGCAAAGATGGTTTCCTAGATTGCCCGTGATAATAGCAACGTCCTTGAGGCCCGCCTGTAGGTCTTCTGTTAGTTCTTCCCTTAGATCCTGGATCTCGATGTTCAGCAGCTCCCATTTCCCTTGATTTGTGGTTGCTCTGACGTTCTCCAGCTCTGTTTTTATCATTTTGAGTCTCTCCCGAGGAGAAAGAGGTGGCTTTGAAGACGATTCCATTGCTTCTGCCCCTGTAACTCTGCTTCTCCTTTATGCTCTGTAAATTCGCGCGACTGACTGAGAAATTGAGGAATGGATTCAGATGGATTCCTCTATACTTCTTGTAACCTGCTAGAACCCGTGATCCCAGCCTGGAATGCTACAGACGGTGAGTCTCTGAGCAGATATTATTACCCGTCCAATGATATCTATACTGATTCATAACGATCCAAGATCCTTCAAAAGCAGTTGTCTTGCCTGCGTGAAGAGACAAGTCAAGTGCGATCATTGTCTTAGGGAATTGTTTGGTTTGATGTTTCTCCATTTACAGTCAACTAGGTTTTGCTCAGGAGCGTACCACGATTAGACTCAGCATCTGCCAGTCCATTCAAAGTCTTCAAAACATGATAAATCTTGTATTTCCTGAACTTCAGCAGCAGTAGGAGGATTTTCTTGTACGTGTGGGCCAGATTGATATCCTTTGGGGTCTTCTTAGAGTTCAGCGCTTCTACAACCAGTTTGGAGTCACCAAAAATTGAAATCTTCTGGACGTTCAACTGCACCGTTTATGTGAGACCTTGCCATAGAGCTAGATACTCAGCTTGATTATTGGAGGCATATCCTAAGCCCCAAGCATAAGATAGATGGATTGTACCAGAAGGTTCAATAATAATGCCACCTCCTCCTGCTTGACCGGGGTTCCCTTTTGAGGCCCCATCGAAGAAGATGCACCACTCATCAAGAGCAGATCTCTAATTAATGAAGTCTTGTTCCTCCATCCGAATTTCCCAATTCATCTTTTGCGGGGGTTTGGTTTCTTTCATGCTTTGCTGATTCTGGGTGAACTCCTTGAGCCAACGTTCTTCTTCAACCGAGAGGGGGACCGAGTTTCTAGTGGAAGTCTTTGAGCTTAAGGCTTCCGAGATCATAATTTTGGCTTTAATAGCCACCTGGGATGGCAGTCTGCTTTCCTCCTTGAAGATTCTATTGTTCCTCTCCAGCCATATCTTCCAGCACAAGAATTTGGGGGTCCACATCCAGGTAGTTTTGAGGAGAATTTTCTTGTTCAGATTGAAAGGAGAAAGAGACATCCATCTTCTTAGAAGCTCTGAGGCTGAGGTTGGAATAATTAAGGAAACCGGTCCTAAGAGAAGCCCCCAAGATTCTTTAGAAAATTCACAATTAAAGAGAAAGTGCTCAGTTGTTTCTTCATCCTGATTGCACAGAGGGCATCGTGAAGCCCCTTCCCAGCCTTTCTTCTTTAGATTATCACTGGTTAAGATGTTGTTGTGGAGCAGGGTCCAAATAAAAATATCTACTTTAGGTATTGAGGGAAAATTCCAGAGGGCTTTCCACGGGGCTAGATTGGGAGGTACCCACGACATTTCCAAGATTGCAGAGTAGCCAGCTGTTGCTGTATATAACCCCGAGTCAGATCCCCATCCGCGCTTATCCTTGGAATTGGCACTGATTGGTGACTTCCCTTGTAGAAAGTCAAGAAGAAGTGCGGCTTCCTCCTTGATCTCTTCCAGATATTCTCCTAGATTCCAGCCTTCCCAGGAATCATTATCTTCATTCTTCCAAAGGGATATGTCCCATAACGTTATGCAATTATTAGACAGAAGTCAATGTTTAATATTCCTCAGTTCACTTAACCAAATAAGGGGCTGTTCTCCAAGGATGGAGTCCTCCCAGATCCTAATTTTTGCCCCATTCCCCAGGATCCAGGTGAGCTTTGAAATAAAATAAGGAAGGGCTCTTTTGCACAGGGTAAAGATCGGGGAGCCTTTTTGCATTTTAGTGGGCTTCTCAAGGCATCTCTCTTTATCACCTATGAAGTATTTTTTCTTGAGAATTTGCTTGCTCCAAGTTCTTTTCCCCGTGACCATATTCCATAGAATTTTACCTCCCATGGCAAGATTGTGGACAGCCACATCTCTGATATGAAGACCCCCTTCCAACTTTGGCTTCTTGACCTTGTCCCATCTTACTAAGTAGAGTTTCTTTTCAAAAATTTTGCCGCCTTCCCAAAGAAATCTCCGAAGAATTTCATCTATTTTTCTTGTTATAGTTTTGGGAGCGAGAAGAACTGAACATTGGTAAATTGGGAGGCTTGTAATGATTGAGTTCATTAAGATAACTTTGCCTGCTTTGTTGAGCCAGCTTGCTCCCCACGCATGGATCTTGTTTTTGAGTTTGTCCAAAAGAGGTAGCCAGTGAACGACATTGGCGGAGGCTTTAAAAATTGGGATCCCCAGATAAGTGAAGTTATCCCATATTGTGATACCTTCCATCTCAAGGATCCGGCCTAACTGCAGCATTTCTCGCGGGGTGCAATTCCACCCATAAATCTTACTTTTGTGATAGTTTATTTCGCTGCCAGAACTGTCTTTATAATAGTCAAGTTCAGATTTGAAGTTCCTTACTGTCTTAATGTTGGCATCGCCCAGTAAAAGGGTGTCATCAGCGAACTGGGTGTGGCTAACATCCTTGACCTTTGGGACGACTCTGATGCCTGGAAGGGATTTGTTTTGAAGACATGTCTGCAATTGGAAGCTTAACACCGAGGCTTGGATGACATAGAGCATAGGGGAGAGAGGGCAACCTTGCCTTAACCCCCTTGAGGCCTGGAAAAAATTTGCAGGATGACCATTAATCAAAGGGGATATCCAAGGGGTTGTAATACAGGCCTTGACCCACTCAATGAATTTCTAATTAAACCCAAAGTTCCTCATGACTGCAAAAGGAAAGTCGTGCCTGACTCTGCCAAGGGCATTGCCTAAATCCAGCTTGATAACCATGCCCTTCTCTTTTTTCTTGCAGTTGGTGTGGATGGCTTCTTGGACTAAAATAATGTTATCCAAAATCTGTATCCCTCTCACAAATCCACCTTGATTTTCCGGAATCAGTTTTGGCAGTATTCTTTTAAGTCTGTTAGCCATTATTTTGGTGATTATTTTATATCCCGTGTTACATAAGAAGATAGGCCTAAATATGTTAAATTTGTTAGCGCCTTTTTCTTTTGGGATGAGGGCCAAAAAAGAGGAATTTTTGCTGCCACCCAGCTTGGTACAGTTCTGTGACTTCACAACCATTCTGAACAAATCCTTTTTTATAATATCCCAGCAAGCAGTGTAGAATCGGGCTATGAACCCATCCGGTCCAGGTGCTTTGTCTGGATCCATATTGAAGATGGATTTCTTGATTTCACTAATGCTAACAGGCCTGTTCAACAACAGATTGTCTTCATCATTGATTAGGGCTGGAATTTCTGATAAAGGGTCGGAGTTCGGGGCCACTGGCTCCATATCAGGAGCGGAGTAAAGGTTTTTGAAGAAGGAATGAGAAGCCTCCTTTATGCCTTTAAAGTCATTTATGACTTGGTCTTGCATCTGAATCTCGCTAATGGAATTGTAGATTTTCCTAGACTGGGCTTGTTTGTGAAAGAATGCAGTGTTCTTGTCTCAATCTTGAAGCCAAAGCGCCCTTGATTTGACTCTCCAATAGATTTCCTCTTCTTGACAGCTTTTGTGATACTTTCTTTGAAGCTCGGATTCACGATTAAGTAAATCCTGGGTGACTGGGGACTCTTCCAAGATCGATTGGTGTCTTTCCAAGGCCTTCTGAGTTCTTTTCCTTTCGTCCATGGGAGAGCCTAACTTTTTAGCCCACGCTTTCAAGTTAAATTTGAGTCTTCTGAGCTTATCTTCCCAAACATAAAAGGGGGACCCAGAAACAAGTTCGTTCTAGGTGTTGTAAACAAGGTTGAGAAAACCATCCTGACCTATCCAGTTTGGGCAAAATCGAAATGGGATAGGGCCTAGCAATAGCCCAGGAGAGAGGGAGAGAGATATTGGTTTGTGATTCGAGGTATAATGCGGGAGAATCTTGGAGGTCGCCATGAGGCCAAGGGTAAGGAAGGAGGAATGAATGAGGAAATGATCAAGCCGGGTTGCTATGTGACCTGGTCCGATCCTTTTGTTGGACCAAGTAAATTTCCCGTTGATCGGTGAGATATCTTCCAGCTCCCAGTCCGACATCAAGTCTTCTACCCACTCTCTAGCAGGATCCCAGACAACTGATCCCCCTTTCTTTTCAGCCAGCGAGAGGGTCACATTTAAATCTCTAGCCACTACTAAGTTCTCAAGGTTATGCAGATTGAGAAACAGTTTTAAAGAATCCTAGCATTCTTTTTTCTCAATATATGAAATGGGGACATACAAGTTGAAGAGGCTTACCAGATGTCCAGAGTCTTTGTGGTACAGTTTGGTAAATAACCAGTGGGTGGTTCCTTCTTCTTATACTAGGTCGAGCTTTGCGGAGTCCCAGAAGGTTGCTAATCTCCCTGAAGCTCCTCTGGCGCTTACTTCCCTACCAAGGCCTTTCTTCCAGAATGCCTTACTTGCTCGGAGGAGGGCATCCTCCTCCAATTTCGTCTCCTGGATTTGGAGGACTTCAGGTCTCACTAGCCTTACTAAGTCCTTTATGGCTTCTTCTTTTAGGGTGCTGCCTAGTCCTCTACAGTTCCAGGAGACGTATTGCATTATTTACCTGGATGTGGAGGATAACCCCCTTTCGGGGTCTTCCCTAGTTTCACCCCCGATCTGGTATTCACCATTTCTAAAATTATGTACTGTGAGCCTTGAACCACCTCCTTATAGGATTTATCTTCCCTTCATTTCTTCTCAGTCTTCCTACCCCGCTTTGGCGGTCTGGGGTACCTAGCGGACTGCTTACTTCAGTGTCTTCCTCCTCCGGGGTTTCTGCTCCTGTTTCTGAGTCCAAACTGATATGCTCCTTTGTCGGACTGGAGACCATGGAGGGAGATATTGGATCAGTTGGGACCAATGGCGCTTGAGCTTTCCCCACTTCTAGTTCGTTTGTGGGGGTTTGATTTTCTTTAGGAGCTTCTTGGTGGTTTATCTTTGAGCTGCCTTCCTTTATCAATTCCTGGGCCTGTTTCTCCTTGCTTTTAATATTGTTAGAGCTTTTCCATTTCTTCACCTTCTGCCAGCCTTCTGCGTCTTCTTTCCCAGTGGATTGCAGTTTGGGACAGTATCTTTGGAAATGACCATGCTCTTGACAGTTCTAGCATTTGAAAGGCAGGTGCTCATAGTCCAATTTCTGATAATGGGTCTAGGTTCCAATGGTTAACTTTACTGCTTCAGGGAGGCCAACTTCGAGATCAACTTCCACACATATTCTTGTGCAGGTGTATTGTCCTTTATTATCAGCTCTGTCAATGAATCTTCCAACTCTGTTCCCTATTCTCTGCAGTGAGTTGAAGTCCCAACAGTGCATAGGGAGATTAGATAGTCTGACCCACACCGGTACTTCTTTGGGTAGGTCGACCGAGGGATCAAATTCTGGTGTCCATTTATTCAGATATAAGCCCTGTGTCCTCATGAAATAGGGGCCATTCCTAAAGATTAAGTCTCGATCTTCTTCTGAAATGAATTCAAACACAAAGAACCCTCTTCCAACAGGGTAACAGGTTACTCCATGTTTCAGATTTGGCCTCCAATTTCATTGAATCTAGTCATCTGTAGTCTTGGTGGTTGGCCAAAGGCCCATGAACTGACCCACTAGTCCTTTTTGAGCCAACGCCAGAGCTATTTTCATTGGTTTCTCTTTAGGTAGAGCGATTTCAGAAATTTCCTCTAGCTTCTTGATAAATTTTGGAACCACCGGAGGAGATGACCTCTTTCCTTTACGGTTGACAAGCCTTCGAAAAACATCCTTGACCGAACTTGAGGGAGGGGGGCTGGCCTCCCCACCCCCAGGCGCTGCCATGGAAGCACACAACGCAACACCAGCACCAACCCTAACACACCCAGCGCTCAGAAAACAGTTCACATATCAGTCTTATTTTTATTTTGTTTTGTTAAAAGGGACACTAAGGCTCATATTCTTTCTCACTAATTCATGAAGGTAAAAAGAGAAAAAACGCATTTGCAATCCTCTATGATATCTATCTAATCGACTATCGCTCCTGGCCAGTAAACGAGTATGATATTATATTTTTTTCTTTTCAATATTGTTATTTCAAGGGAGAGGCGACTCTGTTAATTATAATATGTTGGTTTGTGCATCTGAAGAGATGTCTAGAATTCTCACTAGAAAAGTAAAATCCCAGACCTCTAGAGCTCCTGTTCTAGTCTCCATCCTAGAGCCATACACTATCTTTGACACCAACAACCATGACGGGACAAAGAAATACCTCAGTTATGATGATATTATGGACATGTTTGATATTGAAATATTCCCTCTCGATGATCCAAACATTGAGGCATACAAAAATATCAGGAAGAGAAGAATCCACACAGTAGCCACTCGCCCCAATATTTTTCCTTACAACAACACAACCAAATGGTGTTTCACATATATGCAAAAGGATTCAGGGTTAATACTCAATGCTTCAGGTATCCCAATCACCTCGCTCAAAGAGGATGACATTGGGGCTAGATATCAGACCCTAGACCCAACAATGACACTGAATGCATATTTTCTCGACCAGTTCGAAGTTGACCATGAAGACTTCGATACCCTCATGGAAGATTGGTTTTATGATGAAGAGTATTTAGAGAAGAATGGAAAAAGTTATGTTCCAACACAGTATCTTAAAATTCCCTAAAGGGTGCTAAATACCATGATCTATTGACTCTATGGAAAATAAAGTAGCACTCATTTCAGGATGAAATGGTTCCCAATGACCTACAAGATTACCCATAATGACCATGTGTTCAATTGGGAAACCATTCTTCGTTTAGCATCACTCATTATAGCTAGGATCCCAAGATCATGAAGAATATCATTTTCTACATGTCGACATATCTAATTGACGTTATGTGCATCACAAACTCATTCCCAATTTTCAACTGGTCTTGGACTCCGGATAAGGGTCCAATTCACTTTTATTGTTCTCAATTTTGGGAGGTAAATTGTAAGATATTTTTCTTTGATACATGTGATTACTTCATTATCCCTTTGCATAAGGCCATCTTCATCCTCTTCCCACATAGGATCTCCCCTGACTCTCTCAAAGGTTTAAAGGAAATTCAGGACTAGCACGTGAAGAAATGCAACACTTACATTCGGATCCGTGGGGCCACAGGAAAACTAAAATTCCTTGATAAGTTGTTGACCAGGGAGATTGTGTACCAGACTATTGAAAAAGGGGCTATCTCCTACCTTT
Source organism: Picea mariana (assembly GCA_032191745.1). Classification (NCBI taxonomy): domain Eukaryota; kingdom Viridiplantae; phylum Streptophyta; class Pinopsida; order Pinales; family Pinaceae; genus Picea; species Picea mariana. The sequence continues at coordinate 418,367 of JASDQU010099879.1, read as the reverse complement.
CAAAAAAGAAGAAGAAATATTGGACAATTTTCCCCATCCAAGTGTCATATTCTTTGGAAAACAAGAAGCAACTTGAAAAGGAAGAAGAAGAACTCAAGGAGATGTGTATCTGTTTGGGGGAACCCAAATCGCACAACCCTCATAATGTAGTTTATGAGCACATGCAAGACTTTAGATTAGTGCCATAGACCATGCATGAGTCTCGATTCTTTGAGGATGTTTTCCAAGGTGTACTGAGTTTCGAGGAAGCAGTGGAAAGGCTCACTACTGACATAGCCCAACAAAAATTGAGAAAGGATGAAGAACAAGACATAACGCTATAGTTGGAGAATTTTCGAGTTCTCCTCCACTAAGATAATAAAAAATGCAAAGCAAAGAGGAGAAAAATAAAATAGATAAAGAAGTTGAATTGGAAGGAAAGTTGACGAGGCTGAAGAAAGATACCATTTGTTGAAGAAGAAAGAGGTCGAGGATAAGTAGTCCGTGCTAGACAAGAGTATAAGTAAATATTATCCCTCTTGGAAATATGGTGCAAGGAAGAAAGAAACAACAAGAACATGTAAGATACCATTGATCGCACTTAGAGAAACCCAGGAAAAGAATAAGAAAGATAAAGTTGACTACACAGAAGTTTGAGACACTGTTTTAGAAGGTGTTGATGCTGTCATCGACCTAGATCCTAAAAGAAATGTAGTTAGTATCCCAATATAATAATGCACCCCTTTGGATTCTATTCTTGGAATTTTGTTTCTCACCTCAGAAGGACTCATATTCAAAGGAGAAGTGGTCGTTGTTGGAGATTATTAATCCAACCACAAGACCCAAGCCATAGAGAAGAGGGCCCCGAAAAGAAAAAAGGGAAAAATAGAAACAATCCAGGATGTGCCCGAAAGGAATATCAAATGGAAAGTCAGGCCTGATGCAAAGGATAACACTCTAAAAGTGGTCTCGACGCTGATTTCCTTTCCTGGGATAAACATAGTGTCGAGGCATGAGGTAATTGTGGCTTCAGACAATGTAAAAGCAAGTATTGCATAGTAAGAGATGACCCTGGAGACCATCAAAGAATCTACTTCCAATGAGAAAAGAAAGGAAATTCAACAGTCCAAGTAGGCTTCTGAGGAGGAGTTAAAAAACAATTATAGGTACAAGAGGAACATATACAGATTAAATTTACTGAGTAGATGTCATTGGTCTATAAATCCCACACTATTGACATGAAACATCTTCAAACCTCACAAAATATGGAAGTGAATAAACTCAAAGCACAATTGGAAGAATTGAGGTCTTTCAATGAAAAAGGTCGAGCCAAATTCCATAGGGTACAAATGGAGAACAATTTTTTGAGAATACTATAAAATATCACCAAATCCATACAACGATTCTCAAGGTGGGGAAGAAAAAATCCCTGGAGAAAAATGAAGAGCTTCAGAGCATGCAGAAAATTTTGTTCAATGCACTCAATAGAGTATTGGTGACCGAATATGAACGGGCATAGTTCAACTCTCAGGTGAAAGTTGTCCAGGAAAAGTATCAAAAATTCCTAGAAGATTAAGACACAATCACAGAATGACAATAATCACCACCAGCAGTTCCGTCCCCCAAAACCCTCTCGTCGTATTCTGACGAGTAGAGAATCCGTCATCGTCGACTACTTGAAACATGTATGGAAATGATTTCTGAGGTGTTAAATACCCAGGGACAATTCATGATATCATGCACAGAGATATGGAGATCATCTAATGATCTTCTCTCACTATTTGGAATGAATCCCTTGTGGGATATCGAAAAAGATTAATCAACCTAGACGTTCATCAAAGATGTGGACACCAAGTAGAACCTGTCTCAGAGAGAAATCAAAGCAACTACTGAAATAAACGTGGAGGTTATTGAATAGAGACCGATCCAACCCTCCAAAATCATCACCCTACCCGAAAATTTTGTGCAACGTGTTGAGAAGAGCCTCAGAAAAAAGATCATCATTCCCATGTGCAAGAGTCAAGCTGACCTAGAGAGGACCTAGTTGCTTCGAGTAGATTCAATACTCAAATATTTCAAGAATTGGAAGGCAGTCATGGACGCGAGGAAAAAAACGTCAGGGTTCTCCTGAAGGATTATTTTTGTAACTGAAATTTTGCAGGGTAAATCAAACCATTGTAATTATACCCTAATCAAGAAAAGAAAGGGGAAGCATCGCTTTGGCATCCCAACCATTATCAATATGAGTATCGAAACACAGTCCCATGGCACCTCTATAAATGGGATAATTTTAATTGAATAAAGGATTTTGTTTCTTTGGATAAGGACTCGTATTTTTACTGTTATTTTGAATAAAGGACTGAAAACAATTTGGAAAACAATGGCATTTCTATGGGCGAAATCTAGCCCATTCAAATTTTGGTAGGGAGAATTTTTATATATTAAAAAAAGCCCATATTAATCCCAATTTGCCCCCCTTTTATTTTTAACAAAATATTAATTATATATTTATCCCAAAAATGGCGGTCTAAATTTGAATATTAATTACATTTTCTCCTTGGAAAAATGGCGGTCATCCTCCCTTTCACTCGATTTCTGGGAGTAGCCATCGATCTTCTAGGGTTTTCGCCCACAATTTTAGTTTTTTCATAAGGCCAAGGACCATGATTCTCCTCTATTTGGGAATGGCCATTGGCCTTAGGGTTTTTTTGCCCATCGATTTGGATTTTTTAGTTTTACAGAGGATGCCCCCGATTTGGAGTTTTTACATGAATTCGGTCGTGGGTTTAGAAAAAAAATTCCCCAATTTGATGGTGATTCACTATATTAATAGATCCAAGTGGTTCGACTTGAAATATGTAGCCACAACTATCTGGAAATATTCAAAGGCCAAGTTCCAACTCAAAAATTTATTGTCAAAATTTGCAAATTACAGGAGGAGAAAGCGTCGAGTTCTTTCCATTTTTCCGATCTCTCTCTGTCAACATTTTTGGTTTCCAGACTTGCCCCTGCAACACCTTGAATCTTGATATCGAGTAATTTATAAGTGGCTTCTGAGCCCTCTTTGCAAATTTTGAAATTTGTCACGACTGTGCAGGGATAATCTTAATATCTTATCATTTATGGGCTCATGGTTCTTCACTCCGCTAGTAGCAGAGTTGTTTTGGGCATGTTGTTCCTGATATTGATTCTAGTCTCATAGAATAATGTGAGACATCCAAACGATTTAAAAGAGTGTTTTTGTAATGATTTTTCTACCTTCAGTTTTTAAGATGCAACGTGAAATGATTTTTTTATGATTAGAAAACACAGAGGAAATATCTCTTTCTTTGAGTCTTAAATTTTTATCTTATGAAAAGTAGAATCGATTAACAGAGACTGTTAAAACAAGGTAAGGTATCAAATATAGATAAATCTTACCTCATTCACAGTAGAAGAATTATGATGAAGGAGTTCTTTATAGATGATTTAAAATGAGGAAATTCACACAGATACAGGTCTTGTTTTACTCACAATAATAACAGAGGAAAAAATGTAGCTGGACAAACTTCCAATATATAGAGACCACAGTAGATGTATTACTAAATTGTGATCTTTCAATCTTCAAGAGCCATTGAGTGAAGACAATATGATTAGGAAATGGAAATACAAGGAAATCACATAACTTAAGAAAAATGATATGTAGAATTTATGTCTTCTCTTTTCTATTGATATGCGATGAGTTCTCTTTTATATTCGGCAAGAATAAGCCTTGAATAGATCTTAAATCTATTTATTTATACAAAAATCTCTTAACCAAAAGTAGTTAGACATTCCACATTCTTTGATCTCAAAAATAGAATATAGTCAAAACTAAAAGATACGATGCATATTTTTTCTGAATTTGCTGAGATTTCTTCGGTTTGTTGGCACTTCACTTGTCCTTTATTTTCTCACGGGCATACTTGGTTTTTTATGATCGTTGAATTGAGAATGAATTTCCATTAATGCCACAACAAATTTTGGAGGTTCAAAATTTTCATTCAACTCAAATGTGAAAACCTTTTTGTGTACTGAAGATAATTTCTCTTGAATTTTCACCACTGCCTGTGTTTTAACTTGATCTTGTAAGCTTGGTTGTACCAATATTTCATTTATCATTTGTAAATCAACATGATATACCTAATGGATAGCACTTTGTACACTCTCTCTATCTTTCTTTGAATTCTCTTTTCTCCTTTCAATCTCTATTTGTCCAAGCGTATCAGGGATAGCACTGCCATCAAACTCAGCCATTTCTAGCTCTATAGTTGAGAGAGTGTTAAGAAAAGCTTCCTTTTCTTCTATAGCTAGGTTCTTACTTTATTCAAGATTTGTTTCCCAAACCTTTAAAACCATTTCTCACTTTATCTGATCATACTGTGAAAAAGGGGCAAGCCCAGGTGCATTGTTGTTTTATCTCCATACTATGAATTCTTGGAATTTGGACCTGGTTGTATAGGCTTCCTTCTCCTTTTCATGAATATTATTCAAGGAATTATTAATCACTTGATAATGTCTTTGAATAATATCCATATTTTGGTATAGGTCTTGCTGGGCAGTTTCCAGCTTTCCATTTATTTTAGATGATTTCTTCTTAAATGCAATGATATTCATTCCTGTGTTCTCAAATAAATTTATTTGAGACTATAACTGCTCTATTAACCTGTCTCTATGGGAAATCACATTATTTCTTACATGTTTATTTTGAACACTTAATTATATTTTGTCTTCTAATTGCTTTATCTGTTGCTCAAAACCCTATATGATTTTCTTTGTATCAAAATTGATTTTATTTCTATCAGTCATTTCCATCTGTTGCATATCATTATGAAATTGTTCAACCAAAAGACTCTTTTGTTCTAGTTTTTTTGTGAGACTATCCATTGACCACTAGTTAGCAATTGCAAAGGATCCCAATGAGTCTACAACTTCTTTTGCAAATCCATAGTCACCTTGTCCATGTCCATCATATATCATTTTATTCTTTATGGCAATTACTCCTTCTTTCTATCAAGCTTCCTTTCTTATGATATCCTTCCTTTTCTTATTGAAAAATAAATTTTATGGAGGAATTTCTTCAAATTGAATAGGTGTGAGGTCATCTATATTAATAATATCTTAACCAGGTAACTCAAAAATTGTTTCTAGAGGAGTTAATGATGATATGGGAGAACTGAGTGTTGTAGATCCTTCTGGGTTTGTGGCTTCTTTCATTGGAGTTTCAGTATTTGGTGCTGAGAAAGGAAAGTATGCATGTGATTTATTAAATCCTCAAATGATGCTAATAATGTTTTCTCATCTTTACCTGGTACTTATATTATTTCATCTTTGGATAATGTATCTGAGCTCTTCTCCCCTTCCTTAGCCTTGTCCTTAGGAAAGCTATGTTGCTTGGGCTCTGTCAATTCTGTCACCTGTGAAGTTGGATTTTGTTATCCTTGCAAGACCTTGGGAAGACTATTCCTTTTGTGCTTTTGAAAACTGAGGAAGCCTGACTGTTGATATTGAGGAAAATTTTGAAATTTTCTTTCAACTTCATCGTATGATCTTACTCCTCTAAAAATTTCATCATAGGGGAATACTCATGTATATATATATATATATTCATATTGAATTGAGGTAGATGATTTTCAACCACCCTATGAGGATCATTCAATTTATACTCAATATCAACCAATTTGATATATTCTAAGGCTAAACATTCAATCTTAGCGTGTCCAAAATCAGATAAGGAAAACACGCCAACCTGTATGGGAAAGGTTGGCCACACACTTTAGTTATTACTCCTGATATTGTTTGATAAGATACTTCTCTTCAAACCAGTCTTTCAGGTAGGAATATGGGGAGAGCATGAGAAGATAAATAACAATCGAACACTCTGATATATGAAAAAATTTCCTCAACATACTAGTGTGCGATAACACCCAAATTTCCAATGATTTGTTCTGAAATTATGGGGGGAGGTTGTCCATAGATAGCTTCATGAATTGGGATTACTGCATTATGACAAATTTTATAGAATAAGTCCTTTGAATTTTCTTCCCATAATTTAGAGTGATACAAATGTATGGGCTCGATGCTAGTCAGATTCCAGCTCCAATTCATGAGAGCAAATGGAGTCCTAAAACATATTGTATTCCACAATTTCCTCGTCTTAATTGTCTGATAACATTTTTCCCAAGTCAAAAGTGTAACCCTTAACAACCTCATGGATTATGGGAACCCATTCTACAATAAAATGCACAGGATTTTTCCTACCGAACATTCTATAGAGCATCATGGCGGTATACATGATATGAGAATCACATAATGTTGTAGAATATACACCATGGGTATCATATTTTAACTTGCTTGGATTACCCCACCAATTTTTCACTATATCGTGGACGGTTCTATCATATTTAGTGCATTCCTCATCCTCAAACTTCAATATAAACGATGAATTGTAGGTATATTTTGGTTTAGAAGATCATTTATACATTACTTGAATATCCTTGGGTCAAAAAGAGTTGATGAAGGTCTTCTAGTGACTGAAGATTCTTCTTGTTAAGATATCCACGTGTTCCAGGGCCCAACTTATCATACCAGTGTAAGAAATAAGTTTAGGCCGAGAAACAAGTTTATGTAATTTGGACTTTTCCACATGTCTAATCTTAGCTTAAAATGTATCATCATCTTCTTCTACTGAATCATCTAGATAGAGAGAAAGTTCGTGCTCCAAAATGTCATAAACTTTTTTCCAAGATTTGGTGGCATCTGTCAATAGAGCAGTAGTATCTAAGAGTATATCTACATTTGGGATTGATTCGTCAGTCAATAAATCTTTCTTCTTTCATGTTTTGCACGGCACCACAATTTTCAAAAGATGAAGTTAACATTCCTGTGTGAAGCAAAACTTGTGAGCTCGCAATGCTGAATATGAAAATTTCATATGCTAATGGAGAAATGATTTGAAACTTGAATTTTAAAATTCCTTTATTTACAACAAAAATTAATGTCTAGTTATTTTTGTATTAATCTACTAATAGAGTAATCATTCCAAAATCTATCAAATTTATTACCTTGCAATCGTAAAACTTATCCCAATATTTGCTTCCAACTCAAGTTGGGTGTATTAATAATGGATGTAATTAAGATAACATACTTCGACGGTTTGACATTCGAGGGTTATGAAAGAAAAACAATGGATATCTTTCAAAGGCCGGATTCACAGAGTAGTTAATCAATTATTAAATATTTTGTGTTTTAATTAATTAGGGTTTAAAGTTTCTTTTAGTTTTAATTACTTAGGAACTTCGACATTCAGGATTTTTGAATGAAACATGGTGTATATCTCCCAAAGGATGAATTCGTAAAGTAAATAATCAAACCTTTTTTTTTAAGTACTTCGTGACTCTAGAACTCTAGAGCTCCAAGAGTTTGTGACTCCGTGAGAGTGTATGTGCAGAGAGTACTTCAACAATCTGGAATTCAGGGTTTTGATTGCAAGACAATAGATATCTCCCAAAGGCTGAATCTATAGAGTGATTAATTATCGTTAATCACGACCAATTAGGCCTATTTTAATTAATTAAGTTTTCTAAGTTTCTTATTTATCATGATCACAAGTGCTTCGGTATTTCAGTGCTCCGGATTTTTTGAACATGTTCTTTCATTTATCTCTTGAAGAACAATCTCCCAGAGTGATGTGACAGTGATGACGTCACTTTCGATGAAGTGTCATGAAAAAGGTGAGTGACACGTGTCACCTAAAAACGTGCGAATGATATGAAAAAAATGCCCAAAAAGAGTGCCACATGTCATCCAAAATGAAGTTTTTGACAGGTGGCCTATGACTTATCAGCCGATTTTATTTAAAATATTTTCATGGGAACCTGTCTCTAGGACACCAGATCTTTGAAACTTCTGGGTTTTTTATCTTTAGGCATTATGAATTTGAAACTTCTGAATTGCGAAGTCCCGAAGGGCCTTTGTAATTTTCTTTTTTTTAATACTCACACAACTTTAGAACTTCAAAATTGAGGGAACCATTGATCCGTTTGACTAAAATTCTTTAGGGCATGATATTGGAAGCACCCTATCAAGATATAATGAACATATTTTTATTCAATGAAAAACGATTTTCCTAAGTTCTTTTGTGATTTATTTTTAAGGATAAAAACCAAAAAGACTTTCAAAGTTTAAATTATGAAGTTCTAAATCATTTTAATGAGGCATTCATTAAGTGTATATGCTAGTAGGGATTACCATGATCAATGATAGGGCCCACCCAACCTCTAGGATAGCAGAGGATTCAAGTCATGACGAGTGATTGTTTGGGTTAGTGATTGGAGTAGATTAGTAGTTTTGTGAAACATGTTTAAGTTTTTTATCTTACCCACAAGTTGGATAAATTATTTGGGTGTTTTTAAATCATTCTCACAAGTTGATGTTGATTTTCTGAAACACGGTGTTTCAACATCGTTTTCCCAATGCTCATTTCTTGTGTGTTTCCACACACGTCACACAAGTTTCATCTTGATCAGTGATAGAGCCCACAACCCCACCCAGCCTCTAGGATAGTAGAGGCTTCAGGTTATGATGAGTGATTGTTTGGGTTAGTGATTTCTAATTGGAGTAGATTAGTATTTCTGTGTTTTAGTTTTTTAGCTTACTCACAGACTACAATTTGGATAAATTATTGAATTACCTGGGATTTTTTAAATCATTCTCACAAGTTGGTGTTGAAACACAGTATTTCAACACTATTTTCCCAATGCTCATTGCTTGTGTGTTTCCACACACATCGCACAAGTGTCATCATGATCAATGATAGAGCCCACCTATCCTCTAGGATAGAAGAGACTTCATGTCATGACGAGTGATTGTTTGGGTTAGTGATTAGAGTAGATCAATAGTTATTTGTTTAAGTTTTTGATCTTACCCATGATTTGGATGAATTACCTGGTCGTTTTTAAATCATTCTCACAAGATGGTGCTGAAACAGGGTGTTTCAACACCGTTTTCCCAATGCTCATTGCTTGTGTGTTTCCACTCACAAGTTTCATCTTGATCAATGATAGATCCCACCCAGCCTCCAGGATAGCAAAGGATTCAAGTCATGATGAGTGATTGTTTGGGTTAGTGATTGGAGTAGATCAGTAGTTCTATGTTTAAATGTTTGTGCTAATGGTGTTTTTAAATCATTCTCACAAGATGGTGTTGAAACACGGTGTTTCAACACCATGTTTCCCAATGCTCATTGCTTGTATTTTTCTAGGTACAAGTGTCATTCTGATCAGTGATAGATCCCACCCAACCTAGAACCTCTAGGATAGTAGAGGCTTTAGGTCATGACAAGTGATTGTTTGGGTTAATGATTGGAGTAGATCAGTAGTTCTATATATTATGTATTTATTTTTAGATAAGTATTGTTGGTTTTGTAACTTGTTGAGAAGAATTAAGTTCTTACAATTTATATATCTCTTGTATTTGTGTTGACTTGCCAAATGGATTACTAATTTTATGTTATTTTTCTCATGCAGGTATCACTTTTGGTTTCTAGATCGATGTGAAATTATAATTGTGAAAATTTTAGTGAGATGTCAAACAACAATCATGGAAAGAAAACATAAAAATAGAGGGATGTATTTTCTTACTTTCAAAAGCCTCAATCCAATAACCCATATTATCTTCATGATTCAATCTCTTTTGAGCAACCCATCAGTGAAAGTCAAAGACATGTCAACTCTTTTGAGAATGCATCTAATATCCATATAATAGATGATGAAATAGGTTTCTCTAGTGATCAAATTGAGATGGTTTCACCAGATATTGACAATAACAATGTTGAAGGCAAACCATCCACAATCACAGAAAAGGGAGAAAGGCCAATGGGACATAGGGAGACAATTCCAATCGGAATGGGTCTTAAAATTTCCATTTATTGAACTAATACCTATAACAAATGAGAAAGAGGCTTCACGAGAAGTTAGATGCATTATATGTAGTTGGAAACTTGGAAAGACAGTGAAATTTCATATGAAGTTAGATACAATAGAGAAGCATTCAGGAAAGGTGTATGATAAGGAAATTGTAAATGGCGAGGAGAAATCTATTATCAAATCAAAATCTTCTGAGGAATGTTGACATGTCAAATATGAAGATGAATATAATAAATACTTAATCAGTAAGAGAAAACTTGAGGCAAGTGGAGGAACCATCACATATCTATTTGGAAAGATGATGGAAAGAAATTTGTTATCCAAAACGATGCAATTAAGAACTGTATTTCACATCTTATCTGGAGGTCGTCCTATGACAGATTTTCCAAATTACAATAAATTTCTATCTTTTATTGAAGTGTCAAATTTTCCATCTTCTCATTCTTCAGTAATGAGTCGTTGGGAATGGGAAAAATATCTAGCTCAAGTAGAAAAGGAATATTTGAAAGAGAATATTGCAAATGCTATGTTTTTTTCATTGTCTTTGGATTAAGTTACTGCTATTGATAATACTTCATGGATCTGCATGAGCATTTATATGGTTAATGATCATGTTAGGCATTCATATTTACTTGGGCTTCATAAAATGAGGGAGAATTCTACAGCTCAAAATATTGATGAACTTGTCATCAATACTTTAGTGATTGCGAAAAAGTTGGTATGTGTCATAGCAGATGGAGCAACAGTCATCCAAGGGAAAAGGATTGGACTTTGTGTCAAGCTACAACTATTAGCTTCACCATTTATTATTAGTATTAATTGTATGTCTCATAGAGTGAATCTTGCATTTAAAATAGTAATCAAGTTTCCACCAATTTCAAAATTTGAATATCTTGTACGTGAAACTCATGCATACTTTTGTCGTAGTCCCAAGCGATTTAAAGAGTTTCAACAATTTGTTGATGATGTTACATATGGAAAAAAGATACTAAGATATGTTGATACAATATGGATCTCATTGAATGGACCATTTCAAAGACTATTTAGTGAGTACCAATCCTTAGTAGGGGTGATGTATGGACATCGCTTTAGTGTAGACAAAGCTCAAGATCTTCTCTTTCGATTAACTGATCTAGAGACATTATTAACATTGGATGGAATTCTTCCTATGCTTTATGAAATGAATGTCCTTGTGAAAATGTCTCATAGTCGCACAATGTATATTGCAGAATACATACATACAAAAAAATAGCATGTCTTCAATTAGATAATTTGTATACCATGCCAGAGTCTTTCATAGGTCCATCATTTAAAGGTTGGACTACTATCATCGATATAGAAAACATTGAAAATTATTTGAAGTTTGATGGAAAAGGAACACTATGTATAGAATTGCACGGGTATATGGTTCCATTTCATTATGTTAGTAATATGGGACGAATCACTGAAGAGTTCCATGTGTCAAGAGACCAATTCAACAATGTTGTGATTTTAGTGAAGCATAACTTGATAGAAATTGCAAAATCACTAGCATCGGAGATAAGGGATCGATTTCCTCGAGATGAATTTTTGGATTCCATGTCTGTGGTATACGCTCAATATTGGAACCCTGAACACAATAGAGAGGCTAAAAGAGTTGATGTTTTACCAAAATTAAAAAATTTACTGCACCAATTTGACAAGAGTTGCAATGTACAAGGAGAAGAGATTGAAGGTATATTAGATTCATCAAAATTGTATCAACAAGACAATATATTTGGTCCAACAATTTTAGCTTAATATTGTGGTTTGGAGAAACCTCTAGAACATGGTGCAATAACATGATTATGGACCAAATTAGGTGAAAGCCAATACCTAGAAGAAAACATGTCAGAATATTTCAAATTAGCAGATTTATGTCAAACCATGATTTTGGGATTGGTGGAGGATGAGATAATTTTTAGTGCACTATAATTATTGAAGTCAAAGTTGAGGAACAAGATTGATAAACATATGGATACATGTTTAATATTATCTATAACAAAGTATGACATAAAAAAATTTCCATTCGATGGAGCACTAGCTCTTTGGCGATCATATTGTGATAGAAGAGGAGAATACAACACAACAAATTCCTATAATGAACTTGATATGGAAGACAATATTTTGGAGGATCATAATAATAGTTCGTCCACATAGTTTCCTGTTAATAATATAGAAAATGAGGGTCAACATGTTGATGTGAACTGGGATATTAATATACCCCAAGATGTTATCTAAACCAATATACATGAGGGGACTCTTATTTTGACTTACATGTTCCATTGTTGATTGGAGTCGTAGAAATAATGAATGGAACGACACATGTGATGTGATTCTTGTTATTTTATCGACTTAATTGTTCTTCTATATTTGGAGTACATTGGGAAAAGGTAATCCTTTATGGGAGCAAGATTAGCATCTATAAATTTGAGATTTCATTTAACGAAAAAATAGGTTCTATATTTTGTATTAAATAGTGTAACATTAAAGATACATTTATTTGATCCAAGCCATTTTAAGTTTGATGGTTTGATAGTTAACTAGGACATTCTCTTTTTCCTATATGTGATAGGAAATGAAGCTGGCATTTGATCAAGTTGAGACCTATCTCTTCACATAGATATTGTCTTAGTATTAAAGGCTAAATAACTAATTAACAAGACTTTCGCTAAGAAAGAATGGGCTCATTCAAGACACAAGTGAATGAAACTTCTTGGATTTGTAACTTTGCTATATTGACAAATTTTAATGGTTTGTTTGTTGTTTGCATTTGGACCATTTTTTCAACTTTGGAAGTTTGGTTTTATTTTGATTAAATATTGTGTTAGTCCCTTGAATGCTTCCAGTTATCATTTGATGCTTGAGCCATTTGCAGTAGATTTATTGATTTATTTAGAATAAACTATGTTTATTTATATTTTCTTTGAGAAAACATGTTGTTATTCATAAAAAGAATGATCCATGAGTTTCTAAGCGAAGAGAAAAATGGTATATGTATTGGCCTACTAGATTCCTATGTAGTCTCATCATAGGAAATCTATTGAAAATGAGACCAACATTCCTCTAATGAATTTATAATTTTAATGTCATGCATTTATAATTTTAATTTTAGTCTTCTTCATGCCTGTTTTAGCCAGGTGTTTTAGCACGATGTTTCAACACCAGCGATCCAGCTAGAAGCATATATGCATTCATTCTTATTAAATTTTAATTCATAACTAATTACCCAAATTAGGAAACATCATCCTAGTTTACAAGTACTCTATGATTTAACATAACACAATCTAAATGAATAATGAATTATGAATTTTACTCGCTCTAGGGACCAGGATTGATGTTCTCATAGGAAATGTAAACATTGAACAATAGGGTCCATGGATGAATTAATAAAAGAGAATGAGAAATGATAATGAAAATGGGGTAATTTTAACACCCAAAATCTCCCCCCAACTACACCATTACATCTCCCCATGCAAATTCAAATTCTACTCACTCAGAATTAGAGTCCGAGTCGGGGCATGAACTTTTCTAATGCAAATTAGAAATATTGCAGGATGATGCAACATTATCTTTTAAATTCCTGTAGCCCCTAGAATAAATCTTTTCTGTCCAACATTCCCTTTCAGTATTCTTAGTCAATTTGTACTTATGCTGATACTTCTTTGTTGGCAGCCAAATAAGAGGGAAATGAAATTTAAGCCCCAACCACTGTGGACCACAAGTTTGAATGCACTCAATATAGCTAGGAACCCAAGACAGAGCATAGGTAAATTTTTCATGACTGTAGGGATCCTTGCTCCTCAAGGCTAGAGATGATGCTTCCCATCTAAATATACTACCTTCCAGTGCAAACAGTTTCTAATCATTAATTGTTTTAACAAAAGAATCTATTACAAACCTTTGAAGATCTATCACTTTTCAAGTCCTGTAAGATGAAGAAAGTAAATGTCAATGTATATTAAAAATAGTAACATGAGTGTGGGGTTAACCCCTAATCCATAATGTTGTTTCTCCTTCATTCTTATAGATTGTGTGGAAGGAATTCCACCATTTTTCCTGATTGTTCACAAAATAAGTAAAGGCTCTCAACTACACATCTCCTACATAGGGAACATGATTAAATTTTATATCCAACAAGAAGGCTTGTTCATACAAATAAATCTCACACAAGAAATGTTGATATGGGAAATCACTCTAGGAGAAAGTTTCTAAAAACTCAAAGACACTAATCGCTTTATAAGGCCTTCTTTCATTAATAGATTTAAGCTTAAAAAAAGTTAGTTGTTCATGAAGGAAGACTGAGTATGAGAGAGAAGAGCTTTTACAGGTCAACATTTTTTCTACTAACAAATACATTTGATTTTTATCCTGTTGCAGAATATAGCACTTAGCTTGCAGCTTCTTCAACTCTCCCAATTCCTTCTTCATTTCTTCCCATTTAAATTTCTAAGACGTAAAAAATTCAACATATTTCTCCCTAAGGTCCTATATTTCCTTTCTGTGAGATGGAATAGGAATCATTCCTTCTTCAAACATGGAAACTTGTTGCTTCCATTTATCAATATTTGCCAGCAAAAAGATAGTAGTATCTTTTGTGTCATGATGGTCAACTTCTTGTTCATCCCCATCACTGATTTCTATAGGAATTTGAGCTTGTGTCATTAGTTCGTGTGTAACAATGAATTTATTTGGCTGTGGTAATTCCTCTTCCTCAACCACTGGTTCTTGTGTGACAGTTGATTCTTTTATGGCCTCATCAGATTGTTGATTTAAATTAGGTATCATTGGTTCTTATGTAGCAGTGGTACTCTTAGGATGGATTGGTTCAACAGTCTTAGCCATCACTGGTTCTCGTTTTATAGTGAAAAATTCATGTATATCCTTATTAGACTACAAATTTAAATCAGGTATCACTGGTTCTTGTGTTGTAGTGGCATTCTTAGGTGTTTCGACAGTCTGCTTTTCTTCTTCCTTAGCCATTGGTTCTTGTGTGGCAATGCATTTCTTTCTCTGTGCTACCTCGAATAGCTCTTCCTATCTTCTTATTAGTCCTAAAGCTTAGGGATTAATAAGGGTCACCTCATATCCAACCAATATATAAATATCCCCACACTCAGGACATAGATATTCCTTAAATGTTTCATGTGTTTCAGCCTTCTATAATGGCACAGTCTGTCCTCCTAAAAGATGGGTTTATTTCACTAATAAATACATATCATGAGGCGGAGGCCTTTGGGCTCCCTTTTTTTCTTTTAACATATACAATTCCCCCGTAATCCTCTGAAATTCTCTTTTCAAATGATCATTCTCAAAAAAAGGGAATGAATCTAACTTTTACCTTTTTCAATAGCAGGTTCTTGTGTTTCAACATATTTTTTATTTGGGGTCAGGTTGTGAATTGGTTCTTTTGTTACAATGACAACTTCCTATTGCTATTCATCACCCAGTGGTTCTTATATAACAGTGGGTGAAAGAGGATGCAACAAAAGAATATGAATTTCTACCATTTTCAGTTTTGTTGCTTCTGTTGCGAAAGAAGTTGTGGTTCTTCTTGTTGTACCTAGGAAAGTTGATGGAAACGCTGGAAATGGCCTCTTCCTCCTTAATAGATTTGGCACTGTTTGGGGAGGTTTCTTTGAGACAATTTTAAATTCATAATCAGGAGTAACATGGGAAGAATCATCATGCAAATTAGATGATTCTTCCTGCAACTCAATTACATTCTCTCTTTGAATCACTGTTTCAACCTACCGAATCTGTTTTGGTGTAGTTTTTTCCCTTTCATGTGACTGTGACCTCTCCATAATTAATTCCTTCACTGTATCCCCAGACTGCATCTTTGTATCTGATCCTTCCCTCATTTATACATTGGGTTCTTCCACACTTGGTTCTTTTTATGTATCCCCTCCTTCATGTTGTGTTGGTTGATTCTCCTCTATCAACTGCTCATTTTCCTCTACTATAATGGTAGGTGATTTTTCAGGGTTTTGGTGAAGATATTCCTCCATGTGCACTCCAATATCTTCCATATGTACATCTTCTACAATCAAAGGTCAAGGGATATCCCTCATTTCTACATCACCTCTGCCATTTCCTAGTTCTCCAACAACATTATCTTGTCCCAAATCTCCATTATTTCCTTCTCTTTCCTCTCTTTTCCTATATGAAATACTCCTATCACTACTTCCTTTCTCCTCTTATGATTCATTGCCATCATTTTCATCAACTTCTACTACTCCCCTGGCAATGAATTGAGCCCATGTATGGTTTTGTATTTACAAAGGCTCTCAACACTGTTAATTTTATTAGACAGTGGTGTGTGACAGAACCTTGGGGAAAACAGGATTGTCTTACATAATGTGTCATATTATGCAAATATTCTAAAAAATAATAAGGCATATTTATCAATGAGCCATGACAAAGGTGTGACAGCAAAACAAAATCATATGTGTAAACAATCTTGTACCTACCTTCACATGTAATATATTTCTTCAATAAAACAACAACCTGGTCCCAAGGTTGAGGTAAAGACTCTATTGTTGTGCCACGTCCTCTAGGCTGCACTTTCTCTCCTTCGTCCAATAAATTGGTTTTTTCATTAGGAATGGATGTCCTTCATCCAAACCATTATCTTCCAGTCCTGGGAAGCCACATAACATAGGATATAACTTCCTCTGTTACAGTAATATCCAAACCTCTAACATGTGAATGGGTTCCTGTTAAATTTTGGGTGAATTCTAGGGTGATATCACTGTCAAACCCATCCAACCATTGGAAATATACTGCCCACCCTGCATCTCCAAATATTATGTAGAATTTTGGGCGTCAACGTACAGAGTCGAGGGTTACTAGCTCATAAAATATTGCAAATCCTCTCATGTTGAACGTTCTTCAGTGTAATTAGTTTTTACAGTATTGCAAAGGAGTTTCAGGTTCAAAATTCCCAACACAGGCCCATGAGCTTCAACATGCATGAGCAAGTAGGAAAAATGAAAGGATATTTTTTGGTATTTTGTAACAATGGTGGTGATTTGAATTTCATGGGAAAAATAAACCTGACAACCATGATGATTGAATGTTTATGGCGACGGTTGGTTAATTTATTCAGGGATGATGGGATACCCCCCAACTTGAATTGACGATATTGGTCTTATGTTGGTGATGTGGAAGGGTGTGGAATAGTCATTACTTTACAGTATCATGTGAAACACATGTCTCAGTGACCATCCATACATGTAGGCTATAAACCATTGACACGTACATGCGAGCACTGAATGACGACCACCGACAAGCAAAATCTGAGGTGGTGATTACATTTAGCTTATCAATACCTTCCATTAATATATACTTATTACTGACATCCACATATGAAAATGGTCGACTAAATTTACCAACTGGATATGATGGAATCAGTGGGGCCATGGCCCATAGTCTTCTTCGTGTGTGTTTCAGCACCAACATATCTACATTCATTTTTATTAAATCTACACAGTCTTCTTCATGCATGCAGTGTGTTTTAGCCAGGTGTTTCAGCATGGTTTTTCAGCACCAGCATATCTGCATATATGTACATATTTGTGGTTTACATGTATGACTGTGTAATTATCCAAATTAGGACTAAGGAAACATCATCCTATTTTACAAGTTAACTATGAATTAAGTTTTAACATAGCACAATGTTGAATGAATAATGAATTGTTCTTGCTCTAGAATTGATGTTCTCATAGGAAATGTAAACAATAGGGATGAATTAATACAAGAGAATGAGATGAAAATTACATGGAAATGATAAGGAAAAAGTGGCAATTTTAGCACCCAACAATGTCTCACTTAGTCACTTGATTATATTAACATAGTCTTCTTTGTGCATGTTTCAGCACGGTGTTTCAGCATGGTGTTTCAACACCAACATATCTACATCCCTTGAGCATTCTTATTAATTCTGCATATTCTTCTTCATGTGTGCAATGTGTTTCATCTAGGTGTTTCAACAACAACATATTTTCATTCATTCTTATTAATTCTACATAGTCTTCTTCGTGTGTGGAGCGTGTTTCATCCTGAGCCAAGTGTTTCAACACCAACATATTTTCATATATGTACATCTCCATGGTTTATAGGTATGACTGTGCAATTACCCAAATTAGGACTAAGGAAAACATCATCCTAGTTTACAAGTAAAGTATGAATTAATCTTTAGCATAACACAATGTTGAATGAATAATGAATTGTACCTTCTCCAAGATTGATGTTCTCATAGGAAATTTAAACAATCTGGATGAATTAATACAATAGAATGAGATGAAAATGGCACGGAAATGATAAGGAAAAAAGGACAATTTTAGCACCCAACAATGTCTCACTTAATTATATTAACATAGTCTTCTTCATGCGTGTTTTAGCACAGTGTTTCAACATGGTGCTTCAGCAACAACATATCTGCATTCATCGAGCATTCTTATTAATTATGCATAGTTTTCTTCATGCATGCAATGTGTTTTAGCCAGGTGTTTCATTTTCTTGGAATACTCCCAAGATCGAACATTGATTCAATTTTTTTTAAATTAATAGACTTTTAAAAGATTCGCCAAGACTTTTAAAAGGTTTAATAATTATGTGAAAATTTGCCACAATTTCACAAGATTTTATAATTTCGTGAAAGATTCGCCCAAATTTTACAAGATTATATAATTTGGTTAAAGATTCACCAAAAAATTGTATATTCATATTATGTTATCGATAAAATAGTCTTCACACTCTCCCATGTGTCATGGGGATTCACCCATTTATTATACATATAAATTTAGGGGAGTTTCTAAAAATTTTCCCAGGCCATACCATGCCATGCCTTGCTATCGTATGGTATGCCTTTCCATGCCATGCCCCTCCATACAATGTGTTACAATGCCATGTCTTGTCTTTCCATACCATGCCATAACTTGTCATGACATGCCATGCCTTTCCTTTCCATGCCATGCCATGCCATGCCATGCCATGCCATTTCGTGTCATGCCATGCCTTGCCTTTCCATGCCATGCCTTGCTATCGTATGTTATGTCTTTCCATGCCATGCACCTCCATCCCATGTCTTGCATTCACTTGTCATGCCTTGTCTTTCCATACCATGACTTTCCATATCATTCCTTTCCTTTCCATGATATTTCATGCCTTTCCATGCCATGCCTTTCATTG